>JAYRBW010005598.1:0-13673 GCA_036023295.1 Invenusta paracnida | reverse complement strand
ATCATCAGTATTAACTTTTTTGAGGAGCTCGTTTCTTGGCTTCCATTTTTGCGACGCTGTCGTTTTTGTTTGGATAAAAATAATAATAATAAGAAGAAACATATTTTCATCGAAATTGACTACTTAAAAAAAAGTATTTACAAATCCTTTTAAAAGTTCTTATTAGGTGCATTGTGTTCCTTAGCGCTTGGCAATTACGATGATACTAAAAATGAGCTTTAAATGTTTTCAAGCCCGATTTATTAGGGGTAAAAAATAGACCTATTCTTCTTAGCATTAATTAATGATTAGTATCTCTCAAGTTAATAATTACTGACGCTCTTGTTTTTGGCTTAACGATGGTACAGCATCGTCTAATTTTTATTTTTAGTCAGTCAAGTTGATTGAAATTTACGATCTATCGGAAAATACATTTTCAACATAAGATTAATCTTTGTATATTAATTGCTGGGATTTTATTAATAAATGCAGTACAACAGTTTTACCTATCAATAGGCAACGAAATAAAATCGCAGATATCTTTAAGTGATAATAAATTTAAACTACACGCAAAACAGAAACTCACATATATGAGACTAAATCAAAATGTAATTATTTCGAAGCAAAGTGAACAATTTCAATGTGGAAAAATATTTCTTAATTTAATTATTTAATTTAATTTTTTTGTATAAAAATGTTTAATTTCTATATTATTGAGCGTTTAAACTAAAATCTAAAAATTGCATATAACTCATACTATTTAGAAAAGGTATATAATTCCTTTGCAATTTATTCATATGAGAAAAATTAAAACGACGAAATATGCAAGAATATTTTTGTACTATTTCAGAATTTCAGAATTTGATAAATAAAATAATCATTATTAATTACGTTGTATGCATGAAATTATATTAATATAGAAATATTATCAAAAATGAATTGATATCTAAACAAAAACGACCGCGTCCCAAAAATAAAAGCCAAGAAACGAGCTTTTCAAAAGAAAAATCTTAAACTGATATTGATGATAGGAAGTACAGCCACTAACAAAATTGATTTAATAAGGACGCCAAGATTTAAAAAACAAATAGTTAAAATTATAATGATGATACATAGTACAGCCATCAAAGAAATCGATATAAACATGGCTCCAAGATATAATTGTTACAATACTTTCCATTTAAAAGGCATAAATATATAGATCTATATGGACCGTAGATATATGTTTAAACAGTAAAATTCACAAAAATATGACAAAAAAAATTATGAAAAATTCTTGGCAATGGGACATTTTTACAAAAGCAATGAAACCCACATGAATACAAAAGTGATTGTTTTAAGTAAGCCAATTTTTCTTTAATCTATACATTTATGCCTTTTAAATAGAAAGTATTGTAACAATTATATCTTGGCGCCATGTTAATATCAATTTCTTCGATGGCTGTACTATGTATCATCATTATAATTTTAACAATTTGTTTTTTAAATCTTGGCATCCTTTTATATTAATTTTTGTAATGGCTGTAATTCCTATCATCAATATCATTTTAATGTTTTTCTTTTGAAAAGCTCGTTTCTTGGCTTTTATTTTGGCGACGCGGTCGTTTTTTTAGATAATTGTTATGGATATTCAAGTTTATATATAACATTCATAAATAATGCGCGAGCATTATTCGCGCCTTTTTATCAATTTAACTAATGACTGAACTAGATATATTCAACATAATATTTAAATATTTTGTTTTTAAATTGTTTCTTGACTATCATTTTTGCGACGCTATCGTTGTTTATATATTTTTGCATATATATTGTACATAAAGTATTATATTATTTATATTAAGACGTTAAATAATTACCTTTTCATAATGATACCAGTGTTGAAAAGAAAAAACCATGAATGATTATGGCATGTGTTCAATATATTATTTACAATTTTATTTAGTGTTTATAAGTAAAAATATAACCAAACGACCAGAAACATTGTACATGTGATGGAATAATTAGATCTTTTGTGAGTGAAACGTGATTCAATGAATACAGCGTTCGATACCTGCACTGCTGTTTGTCTGTTTTTAATGAAAAGTCGATAGTGCTTTTCGAAGAATTTTTAACCAATACCGTCAAAACAATAATTGAGTTTTCTTTATCTACAGATGTTTTGTGGCTATAGGGAAATTTATAGTAATATAATGCAGATTTTCCTTGAATTTTTTACCTCATTTCTGATAAATAGCTCATAAGTAATAAATAACATGCTTATCTGGGCGTTTATCATGATTCTAGAAGCCACATTGACATTTTATATTTAACAGTTTCGTTTTGATTAAAGTATACGAGTCTCATTTCGGACAATAACATTTTGGATGATTCCATAGTTATCTGTCTTATGCAGCGCTACTCTGTAGGTTATTTGTTGATATTATTAATGACTAAATGTAATCCCATTATCAGACTTCAACATCGACGGGTCTGTTCATGGGCCTTACGTTAGTATACCGCATCGTCTGATATCTAATTGTTTTTAATTTTAATTTTTAAATGGTTTTCTATTATATAACTGTTGTTTTTTCTTTGATTATAAATACATCAACAAAAAAAAAAAATTTTTGTCAACTTCATCGGTAAAAATATGACAAAATCTAAATTGAAATTTTTTTTACAGTCTATTGGAGTTATATCAAAAAGTAAAGCATCTAAAATGGATTCAGTAAACAATTCAGATTACCAATATTTCAATGATTATAAAATTGATATTCCCCGACAACCGTTACATTCATTCAAGAAGACACTACTTTCTTACAATGCAAATGAAGGAACGAGTTATAATAATAATACAATTATTATTTCCCAAAATTTAATCGTGGATAGAAATAATAATCAAGAGGATACCGATAAAGAAAACGATGATAATTATGAATTTGATCCAACGATATTAGAGGGAGTCTCATTAATTAAGTGCACTAACTGTAAGAAAGTTGTATTTTTGATGAATTTACCAAAGCGATTTTATTTACCGAATGGCCACCCGACGTGTAATAAATGTAAGAAACCACTGGATCTGTCAAGTTTAGGAGATTGGAGAAAATTTAAAACGAAGCGCGCAGATGATAATGTTGATAAGCATGATTTTCTTCGCAAAGGTGTCCATGAACTTCCTCCAATAAATATAAGGAAAAGGCCTTCAAAGTCCACCGATGTAGGAGATAGAAAAAGTCGATCAGTTGGAAAAAGAAAATTAAGTAACAAACAAATGACAGGAGGACAAGCAACAGCTGGTGAAGGAGTAGATGGTGGAAGAGGTGTTGTTGGTGGAATAGGAGAAATGGCAGGTGGAAGTGCAACAGCTGGTGGTGGGGTAGATGGTGGAAGAGGAGTTGTGGGAGGTGTTGGTGGCGAAGGGGGTATTGGCGGATCGGGTGCAGGTGGTATTGATGGTGGTAGAGGTTTTTTATTAGGAGTTCCAAATAACGGTGGTGGTAAAAAAATTTCATTTGTAAGTGATGAAGGGAGAGGTGTTAGAAGAAGTCATAGACCATCTATGTTAAATGATCCTGCATTTTCTGCCCGTAAATCTTTTATGGCTGGTTTTGACCCTAAGCGAAATATGAGGAAGAGTACTATATTTATTGATGCAGGAGATTGGAAGGACTTAGAATATAAAAACATGGGCGCTGCAAAGCGGCAAAGTATGTTTGCTTTCCAGAACAAAGCAAACGTATCCTCATATGCTTCTAGGGTACCTAATTACCAGCAAGTTGATCCCACTAATCGGAAAGGTATTGCTTTTGGAAAACCAAGCGTTCCCACCAATAGAAAACATATAGATACTTCTTCTAAAAATAATGCAGTTACCCAAGATCGTGTCTTGCGGGGTAAAGTAGATCTTAGACATAATATTGTTGAGTTACGTAAGAAAGAAGAATGGAATATGCACGAGCGATGTGCAATGGGAAAAATGAGACTAAGTGATATTAAATTGTTGGATAAATATACTAAAGATCCAAAAGTAATTGGGGATATGGATGATAACTATAAAAATATATTATTAAAATCGATGACTAAATTAGCCGTTTTGACAGCTGAAATTCACAACGAACCTGATCCTGATCCAAGCGAAGCATACTATGTTGGAGAAGATTCTGGCAGTGGTGAAAATGCCCATCCTAAAGATAAAATAAAGGGTATTGAATCACATAAAAGGAAGATAATCAATCCAGTTACTGAAACGGATATAATTATTGCTTTAAACGATATGGAGAAAATGACTATGGCAGATAATTTAGTTGGCGTACCATTTGAGCCCAAAATGTCGTCTTCAGACATTTCACCACCCCAACAAAATATAGGTTTGAAACCTATTCCAAGGTTAACATTCATTGGCTTGGCATATCTTCCGTTAAGGAAACCACACCGACCTATACTAATGGCTTTTAACACTCCTAAAACTGCTGAAAAAGTGTTTAACTGGTATAAAATAAACTTAATGGACGATAAAAGAGATATACTGCATTTTTTACATGTAATACAGCCTATTCATTACGGTCGACGGAAAAATCAAATGCACAAAATAACTGATTCTAAATTGCAGTAAGTTCTTAGAATTTCCAGTTATCAAATAAGCATAAATCTTTTCAGATTAAAACATACAACTATGTGGAACAAAGTAACTATTGATATTTTCTAAATTTAAAATAGTCGATAATTAATGATATAGAAAACGCAATATAGTTATCTAAACAAAAATGACAGCGTCGCAAAAATAAATGAAAGTCAAGAAACTAGCTCCTCAAAAGAAAAAAGTTAAAATGATGTTGATGATACTGACAGGAAGTATCATTAAAGAAATTGAGATAAAAATGGCGCCAAGTCTTAATTGTTACAATGCTTTCTGTTTAAAATAGCATGAAAATATATAAGAATAATATAAAAATTCTGAACAAACAAAGATGGTATAAATTATATTATTTTACTATATGTTATAAAAATTGGCTTACTTAAAATAATTAATTTTGCATTCATGATAAGTGTCATTGACATGATTTTTGTTGTTATAGTTTTACAACGAATTTTACAGTTTCGTTATATACATATATGTTCCTTATTGATATATATATATTCATGCATTTTAAACAGCAAGCATTGTAACAATTTAGTCTTGGCGCCATTTTTATATCAATCTCTTTAATGGCTGTATACTTCATATCACCAATAGCATTTTACCGATGTTGTCGTTTTTGTTTACATATCAATTCATTAAAAAATTCTATATTAATATAATTGCATGTATACAACATAAATAATAATAATAATTGTTTATTTATAAAATCCTGAAATAGTACAAACAATATTCTTACATATTTTGTCATTTTGACTTTTCTCATATGATTAATTTCCAAAAGAATTATATTTTTTCTAAATAGTATTAGTTATACCCAATTTTGTAGATTTTAGTTTAAATGCTTGAATATGGAAATGAAACATTTTTATCAAAATAAAACAAAAAATATCTTTCCATATCGAAATTGTCCGCTTTTCTTCGAAATAGTTACATTTAGGTTTAATATGATTTTCTGTCTAAAGTGTATTTTTATTTTCACTTAAATAAATTTGCGCTTTTTTTCGTTACATATCAATATATATTATTCTAAAAAGATCAATTTATGTAGAACATGTATTTTCCGATAAAACGTCAATATCGTTAGAATTGTTATCAATGAAAGTAGTACAACAAACTTATCTAACAACATTTAATTCAACAAAAGCGTAGATTTCAATGGATAATAATACAGCACTTTAGAAATAAAATATCATTTTAGCTTTTTTAAATTTGAGGAGCTCATTTCTGTCGTTTTTATTTAGATAATAATAATAAGAAGAAGAATTAAGAAGAAACAATTTTTCATCGAAATTATCCTCTTTTAAAAAAATATTTAGAAACCCTTCATCTTAGGAGCATTTTGTTCGTTAGCGCTTGGTTTATTATCGTTAGCGCTTGATTTATTAGCGGTCATATAAGGGCCTATTCTCCTTAGCATTAATGACTAGAGCTGTTATCATCTCTCAAGCTAATTTCTGACGCTCTTTTTCTTGGCTAATTAATTTGATTTGAAATTTAGAGAGTCACTATAGAATTCGCTATACAATACCAAATTCGATTACATTTTAATCAAATTACTGTCTTTCAGAGCTAATTTGTCGTAACAAATATTATTAATAAGTTAAAAAACATTATTCAAATGATATCATATTCTTTGTTTAGAAACATAATATACGATGTTATCTTTTAATTTAAACTTTTAATATTTTTTTTGTAGACATTTTAAGGACTACGTGATTAAAAGTAAACGGACGGGGCTTAAGTTGGTCGAGCAAGCTCATAAATGTGGTATGGGGACACTTTATCATGTTCACCTCTCCCACGCACTCGGCGAAGATATCTGTAATACGGGCCGCATGTTAGATGCCGAAGCAATTATCGCTGGTTTTGCCTTAAAAAAGGATCCCTTAACATGCCGCGCTCTGCCAAGGACAGGAAAATTTCTAGTTCGAAATGCACGCTGTCCCGTTTACTTTGTTTCTAACGAATTAATCGAGAACTGTTCAGTACCTACTCTAGGTGGTTTTAATACATAATACGAAAAGACTTGTCTCAATTGCTCCAACTATGTTTGACTCTTCTAATTTTTACAATATTCACACCATTGTTGTTATGTGAGTAAAATGATTGCTTTTGCTGAAGACAAGAATCAATTTTATATATCTACAACGCACCACCTAAACTGAATAAGTTCAAAGTGATTAATGTACACTGTCACTGTATAGGGAATTCTAATTGTGTCGATGCATATAATCCACGTAAAAATCTCAAGCAATTTAACTGTTGGTTATTTTCGGTAAAAAGTATGTTTTCAAAAGACTAAAACGCACTTTCCATTTTTGAAAAATAACTAGTATTTTCTAGAACTAATTGTATTAAACACAGATCATTACATCTTCTTTAACAAATGTAAATTTTGCATTTTTATGTTTTACGTTTTCAAACAAAAACGTTAATAATTTAAAATAAAACTACTATCTAAATATTTTGTGTTTTTAGACCACTTTTTTGTGTTTAAATAGTTTAACTTGTAATTAAAATAAACGAAAAGCCGTGGGGTATTACGAATTTTCGGAGATCCCTTCCATAAACGAGTAGTTCCATAAACTACGTTTATGGAGTGGACTCCGAAAATTAGTAATACATATATTTACCGCAACACAGGTTTTTCGTTTATTTTAATTACTTAACATGTTGTAAAGGGAGAACCACCTTTTTATTAGTTTAACTTGTATTAATACAATGAAAAATATAATAATTTATTTTAGCAGATTAATTGGGAAAATTTTAAAATTTAATTTAGTTAGTTAGGTAACTTGAGAGATGCTGGGCACTCAACTGTAGTCAATAATAATAGAGAGAAAAGGTCTTTTAATGGATGAAAAAATCAGGCTAGACGGCAAAAGCTATTTGATATCAATTTAATCATCAAGGGAACGTGGACAAATGCACAGTAATTGAAGTTAATTATTTATCTACATACTTTTTTTAAAGAGATCAAATTCGAATGAAAGGAATTTTTTCTTCATTTTATTATCAAAACCGAAATGACAGCGTCACAAAAAAGAAAATAGCATTAAATTAAAATTAGCATTAATCAC
Source organism: Invenusta paracnida (assembly GCA_036023295.1). Lineage (NCBI taxonomy): Eukaryota > Metazoa > Platyhelminthes > Proseriata > Coelogynoporidae > Invenusta > Invenusta paracnida. The sequence continues at coordinate 5,996 of JAYRBW010005598.1, read as the reverse complement.
TAAAACTGCGTTAGTTAGCATCTCTCAAACTAATCTCTGACGCTATTATTTTTGAATGCCGGTGCTATCACATTCAATTATAATTATTTTTTATTTTCGTCAATCTTATTTATTGATAATAACGTTTTATCGGAAAATTGTCGCTCTTGTTCTTGGCTTGTCTTCTAATTCTAATTTTTTTTTATTTTCGTAAGCCTTATTTATTGATACTGACTTTTTATCGGAAAATACATTTTTTACAAAATAAAAATATAATTAAAAACTGTTTATACCATTACCATTATTCTAAATATTTTTCTATTATTTTAAGAATTTTCCAATTTAGATATAGGTCTCAGCAGAAAGTTTTGTTGTTTTTTAAGGAACAGAAGTAACATCGAATATACTTGTAATATATTATATATCAGAAAAGATGTTCGCAAACTTATTTATTACTGCTAGGTAAGGAGTCTAAAGGGAATTGAAGCGGCAAAGGAATTTAATGATAAGTTATTAATGAAGCTATGGCTAATGTACGAGCCTGCTATCACAGGTTTACTCGTTTTAAAAATAACGATTTTGGTGTTGATGATAAGGAACGGGAAAGAATTCCAATGCTGGACATTTATGAATACATCAAACATCACCTGCAGGAAATACCAAGAACCACTGCATAGGAAATTGCGATAGTTATGGGAATCTCTGACTCTACAGCTATGAGGGAGCAAATGCATAGGATGGGCCTTAAGTATATTTCATGCAAATTTGTCCTACCTGAACTCTCACAGCTGGAAGTAAGCTGAATCGGGTCCGAATATGTAACGAACTATTTGTCAAACACGGAGGTAATACTTTTTTAATGTGCCTCATTACTGTCCACAAAACCTGGATCATGTGGAACAATACTTGAGTACTTTCTCGTAAACAAAATGTTGGACAGGTGGAGATACCCCAAAAGTCCGGAAAGTCCTGAAAAAAATGATTTCACAGAAAACTATGACAGTTTTCTTTTTGGTCAGCAAAGGACTCATCTTGTGGACGTTGTTACAACAAAATCAAAATATGAACTCTGCAGTCAGTATATTGCGATCTGCAGCAGCAATTTAAAGTTAAGCTGTATACGAAAAAAGACGATACTTAGACACGGACAATCACGGCATCAGCATTCTTCAGGACAATGTGCGTTCTCACACTTATCGAATTACCATGGAGAAGCTCCAATCAATCAAATTGCGCCCTGCATCCTTCATCCCCCGTATTCACAGGACTTAGCGTCCAGCGACTACTACTTTTTTCTTCAACGAAGTCTTATTTCAGTGGAAAGCACTTTTATGATCGCGCCGAAGTCAACACAGCTTTCGATTTCATCGACTTCAAGAATGAAGCTTTTTCGCAGCTGGGATCAATTTATGCTTCCACAACGATGGAATAGGTGTGTTGATGCGATTGTGACCGTTTCTAAACAATGTTTGTGTTGTGTTTAATTTACAAATTACAATTTACGATTAAATATTTCGATTACAAATATATTCAATGTTACTTTTTTATGACAAAACTTTTTTGAATTTTCTAGTGTAAATTACGGTGTCCATTAGACCAATATATATAACTCATAGATCTTGTATTGGAACGTTGAATTAAATATTTTTTGACACGTTTTTCTATCAAATTCTTCAATGACTGTATAACATATGGGTTCATAGTGAATATTCGTAAATAAAACAAATTTTACATACAAACTCGCAAATAATTATTCGTATTACAATTTTCGCATAGGAAAATTCTTAAAAAAATAATGGTAAATGATTATTCTTATATACATTAATTTGATATATGCCGTTGAATTTGAAAAATAATGAAACGAAGCGAAGCTGAGTATGTTATCTACGGTTTATTTCAATAATAATTCAACGATTTAAATAACATTATACCAATGCTACTATCAATAGATTATATAACTAACTTTATATAGTAGATCTACTGGTTAATGGTGGTCAATTATTTCCTGCGAGTCTACAGCTCATAATTTAAATGATTTTCAATCAATACGAGATAATCTACTATAGTAGATTATGTCGAATTGACAAAAAAAAATCACCGCAAATAATACAATTAATAAAATCAAATCCTTGACATTGATATATTATGTAACATAACTGAATTATTTGCCGGAATTGTCTTTGCATAGCGTAAGTTGGGAATTTTCCCCATATTCCAAATTGCGATGTTCTTGTGATGCATGTAAGCTTAAGTGAAGTCTCAGGTGGTATATTAATGTGTTGATCAGCTGTTTGGGGTTTGACCGTCCAAACACATTCTTTTTCCACAATTCTTCTTCCATTGTTTGGGAAATTGTTGCTGCGCGTTTTGCTGGTTTCACGAATCCCATTGCTACCAATTTCTTCATTTGCGCATTTTCTCGATTCCGTGAAAACTTCATCAGTAAAAACCGATATTTTGCATTGTAGAGTGTTATTAAAGAAATGCTGTATTACGGAAAGCTATTTCTTTTAGAGTTTGCGGTGGATAATAATCCCCGTTTGTCTTTCTGATTTCTGCATAAAAGAAATTAAGACAGAAATTTAGATCAGATGGTGTAAATTCCTCGATTTCTTTTAAAACCTTAACACCGTCAAACCTCACTCTCCAATCGTGCAGCCAACTTCGGAAAATGTTCATTGCCCACTGCTCTTTTGCCTTTGTTGCTTTGGGAATTGCATTTTCAATGTCCTTTTGTATCAAATCCGACGTAGTTGGAACAAATCGAGATGGAATTGGAAGTTTAATTGAATCATCTTCTAACATACTTTGAAAAATTAAAATATCGTCAAAGAAGTTGTCATCTATATATCAATCCGACACAATATCTGCTTATAAGACCAGTTAACTGAATTATTATAATAATTATGATTAATTATGAATTATTATTCAAATATTTTTATTTTAAACTATTTAAAGTTAGATATATATCGGTAAACTAACTGATTATTATCGGATTTCAATGATATACATAATCTACTCGCCTGCAGCTCGTAGATTCTGATCATTGAAATACTCTAATCAGTTAGTTATCATATACATAATTAATGCAAGCTACGATAATCTCCTATTTAACTTAACGAGCTGCTAATATTACTGAACTTAGAGCACCTAAAAATATCAACATTTACTTGTTCTTAATATCAGCAAACTTAGTCATTTATATAAATTATGTATCGTATTGCTATTATAATGTCTTTCATTTATTCTTGGTGTACTGATTTTATTGAAATGTTGTATATTTATTGATTTAAAAATAATCTACCGCATAACAGTTACATGTGTTTATTTATGTAGTAGGTGGCTACGAAATTTGAGACATGTTGGTCACAAATAGGTTACTCAATTATAGTTTTGGACTCCTTTTTCATCACCCAGTGGTTTATTTGACCTTAAAATCGGTCGACTGTGGCTTATTTATTATTTAATATATTTTGATATTTAGTATGACAATAATTGATTATTTCAAAGTATTCGTATATATTTTTAAAATTATATTATATTTGTGGATGTTCATGTTTTAGATTTAAGATTTTCGAGTAGACTCAAAATGTTAGCATCCTCAGTGTATTAGTTCTCAATTTCTAGTAATATATGATTTCAAACAGAGTTATATATATCATTCTTCTAAACCTATCAATCAGCAGATCATGCTTATATTGTACAACGCGCACATAGCATTCTTATTTAAGTCAACTCAATGCAGGAGTATCGATTGCTTCGAATACGTCGACTTAACAGCTCTACATAACTTGGTATAGGGGAGATACAAGGAGGGTTTTCAAATCAAAAATACTCTCTGATCCAGGCATACCTTATCGAGATATAAAATTTTCTGGATAATCTATCAGTCAATTAGCCGTTTTTAAATAGTTGTCAAATAATCGAGACCTTTTCGCTCAGAGGAAAAAATACCTGCTAGGGACTTCGATTTAAACCAATTTCCCTTCATCTGGTTATTAATCCATATTTATACGTATTCTTTAACACAAATAATCATGCAAAAGCTATATTAGAGATTTCCTAAGCGCTTGTTACTAAAGTTAGTAAAGATGCTATAATTTAATATCTTTATAAAAAACTGTTGCTTTCCCACATATTTCTAATATGGATTTTTGAATTTTATACATTCCGAAATGGTCCTTTTTGAATGTAATAACTCCATGCAGTATAAGAACCATATTCTAACTATGCAAATTGTTCACTAAGTATGTGGAAAGAATAACTATTGGATATATTAGGCAATATATCATATATATATGCGTTAATTACACATTTATATAGTCTTACTTTTTATTCTACTTTGGTCTATAACAAGTTAAAGGAACAGCTGCTTTATTTAAATTTTATGCCTGACATTTGCCAGTTATATGGGTAGCAGTATATCCTAAAGATTTCTGCATCGGCTTTTGTAAACATTGCAAAATAAATAATTAAATTTGGCAGAATTTGGTGCGGATTGATTAAATTGAAAGAATCGTGGTGTCGGCATCAAAAAAGATGAATAGATTCATGTAAAGTGTTAAATGCAATATAAAAAGAGAATTAGCTTTTATAGGTAATGGAGAAGTTTGCTTGGCCAACGTATGTCGAAAGTTATAAACATTCTGGTAAATGTTTGCACCAAATATTCATTCAAGTTGTAAGTTATAAGTTATATTATTATAAGTTATAAACTATAAATTATAAGTTATAAACATTCTGGGAAATGTTTGCACCACATTCATACATACTTGGTAAAATCGCTTGAAAGACAATTTTGCAAATATAGTGCCGATAACGTCTCGATAAGATATGCTTAGTATTTTTGATATCTTGCTCTACTTATCTCGTTTATATCTAGTTATGTGGTGCTGTTAATCCTATCCATGTCGGACTCTTAAATCGTAAATCCTGGGACAGTGACAGTAGCTGATTAGCCCCCCCCCCTAAAGGGGAATTTCTGTATAATGAATAGATAACAACAGTTTTATCACAGAAGGGAAATAAATAAGAAAAGCCACTTGACATTTTTTTTTAAGTTTCAAAATTGAAACTAATTTTTATTCAAAGCAGTTAATATCCTGTATCATTTTTAACCATTGTCTTAGCCTTTTTATGTCTTCAAAATGTTCTGTCATTTGCTATAAAACTGTTCAAGATCCAAACACCCCTGTTATTTATATTATTTTTGTTGGAAAATCTTCTTTAATTTTAAGAAAGCTTTTAACATCTTTGTAAATCTTATTTTTGTAATAACATAAACATTGTCTTCCACAGCTTCAAGGTCCAAAATTATTTCTCTCTCGGATATAAGACTCCCAATATCTATTAAATTTGGTGTGGTTTATAAATTCAGGTGTCAGGTTGAGTCTGATCAGTCTTAAACGCCACTAGACAAAAGAATAAAGGAACATAACAAGGAGTGCCGTCATTGGCGACCGTATTCTTCAGGCTCAGATCCAGGAATTTACTGTGAGAAATCAAAAAGGTCAATTCTCTTGTTTGCGTAGAGCACCAAGACGCAAATTAAAAAAACATGAAAACACATAAAGTAACATCATTAGGATGTTTTGTAGGCATATATATGAATATATATACAGGGTGGCAACTGGAGATATACATACAAAGATATTATAGCCTATTTATACATCTACTATAGTATATCCCCTATTTTAAACAATAGTCCTTTAATTAACCAAAAGAAAACATATCATTTCTGTAAAACTACAACTGAGCTTTTCAGGTAACACTTCTTTTCACCAAGTCACACAATTCTTTCACCAAGTCCCATATATCACTTTTATAACTGATGTGCCCCTCCCCTGAAATAGGCGTATGGAGAAAATCAGAGGGGTGGAATCATACTACAGTGGAACTTCCAGAAGCGGACCCTAAGCGGACTCTAAGCGGATTTACGTATAAGCGGAGTGCTTTATGTACCGGAATTAATTCTTACACATAAAAACGAATCAGTTAGCGGAGTAATCCCTATAAGC
>JAYRBW010005587.1:0-13673 GCA_036023295.1 Invenusta paracnida | reverse complement strand
TATTAATGTATTGTATGTAGCTACTAGGTACTAGGTAATAAAAATTGTGCCAAATAAAATTACTAATAAAACATGAAACTTTGATATAGATGAACAAATAGTTGGTGGAACAAAAACACCCTGATATAGGCAAACTTGATTAACATATATAAAAGATAAGAAGAAATATTGGGACATTTGAAAAACCTTGATATAGGCAAATGTTTGATATAGGCAAACTCAATATATAGGTGAATTATATTGAAAGAAATTTGAAAAGAAAATGTGAAATAAATGTGAAATTAAAGGGTTAAGCAAAATTATAGTGGATATTGTTTAGTAATGGAAAATAAAAACTTCTGGAAGTTACTGCCTATACCATGGAGGAGCATATCATTTCTCTATCTCTACTGAAATTCTATCAGCTAGCAATTCAATCAAGCTGGGCTGGTTCCATTTATCCTCTTAACATTGTTTTTGGCATGAGCCTAGAACCCTTTTATCCTTTTGTGTATGAACCCAAGTAATGTGATCTATGAAATTCATTTAATTGCTTAATATAGGTATATTACTTTTATTTTACTTATTATTACTTATATTACTTACTATTATTTTCAAAAGTTTGCATAAATTAGTTAAACTAGATAATTTTTAGTAGTCATAAATAATAATTATAAATTATTGAATTAATGTTTGAACTAGTTGAACAACTTTAATGAATACATTTATAACTATTTCTAAATGTATTGATTTATTATTTGTTTATAGCTATTAAGCATAAAATTTTACCCTAATTTAAAAATAATAATTTGGGATGCTTAGATTGCCATAATTATAAAAGATAGGTACCTTTTAAAGGTCTTTTGCATGAAATAATAGTAGACATATGCTATAAAATTTAATTTTGTCAATATTTTTTCAGACAAGGAATCCAAATTATAGATATTTACTGTCTGGGCTCATTAATATTGTGAATGTGTTCATCATTATAATTATACTGTCTATTGTATGACTATGACTATGTGAATGTGATGTCTACTGCATGAATGTACCATATAAAATTTAATTTTCTTTATTTGTTAATAAGTAATATGCATTACAAATAAATCATGTTTAATTTTAAGCATATAAATATATTAATACATTATATTAATGTCATTTTATTTTTATATTTTTAGCCTGATAGTGATATTTGTCATCCAAATGATAAAGATAAATTTTTCAGGCAACCCAGTAAACAATGTACATACCTGGTACATACCAGGTCAATACCAGACATGTACCAAATGGCCACCGGGAGTATGTACCAGGTACATACCACAGGACAATATTTTTTAATATATTATATTATCAAAATATTTAAACAAGAATATAAATATATATATATAAGGTATAATACAATTAACTAACAAAAAGCCTAAAATTTCTTAAGTTCTACAAACTTATTCATATAGTCAATATTAAATACTAAGTATAAATTTATGTGCAGATGTTTTAGGCTGCTAATTGCTCATAACATGTATATATATATATGTATATACATATAATATATATAGGGCAGCTGCAATTTTAAATATCTATCAACATTAGAAACATTAACAACCATTTCTGGAGGTAAAACATCTATTAATATAAAATATATAGCAGTGCCAGTATTAAATATTTATAATTCATTACAGGTACATACCAAGTATGTACCATGGTATGGTACATGTTTGCGATGCTGTACCAATTGGTATGTACCTGGTTCATACCATTGTTTACTGGGTTAGAAAATATTTTTTTTTGATAGATGAAGTTATTAAAAAGAATAATAATTGTTGAATTTTTAAAAATTATGTATAATTTAGTCCTGTGGTTGTCATAATTAATATTTATTCTTTTTTTCTTTATACTATACTACACTATCAGCAGAATAAACTAAATTCTGGGGGAGCTCAAATCTTAATAGACACCATACTTAAGTTAGACTTTTTCATCAAAAAAATCTGAAAATCCCCTTTTAGTAATGGCATCAAAACTTGTTTTCCAATTATATTGTTTTTATATAGGTACATATAATATAAACATATAAGAGTAATTCAAATAGGAGAATCTATACTTATATGAAATATAATTATAATTGTGATAAAATTATTTGTTACTGTTAGGTGGGGCATAATTGATTGTTTGTTTACTGAGATTCTGGCCCTGAAAATGCCATAGGGCAGGTGGTATTGAGTAAATGAGTATTATGAGTACATACATTTTGGCAATCTTTTGTTTTAGGTCACTAAATTATTTCAGTTTTAATTTTTATGGAAAATATTGAAAAAAACAAATATAATTATAAAATTAATGTCCATTTTAATTTTGGGAAAATATTGACTGAGATAAACAAAAATAATTATGAAATTAATATCAGTTTTCATTTTTATGTGAAATATTGAAAGGTTGTTTTGATGTATCTGGAAGCTGCCTCCAGCAACCTCTGCTATTATATAATAAGTATGTAGGGTTACTTGGATACATGTTTTTTTCATGTACATTTTGTAGAGTACTAAATCGATAGAAAAGCATGCCATAAGTGATTTTTATTTGCTGTAATAAATTGTTTAACTATTGTTTTCAAATAAATATCATTGTGCAAGCTTTATATACATGTAAAATTATTCAGATGTACTTGCATAACTAAAGATAATACTAGGCATTTCAATTACATTTTGAAAAATTGCCTACATTTACTAAAATAATATATTTTTAAACTTAATAACATATTTTATAATCTATATTTTCTTAGTCTAAATTATTATGTATATATTTTTTTCTGCTCTTTACAATGACATCAATTATTTTATAATAAAAATATTATTTCATGTATTATTTATTGATGAAAATAAATTATTTTACATACTCTGATCAAATCTGTAATCTAAATATTAAATAATAATGTTTTGTGCTTTAATGCAGTATTTACATTTTATATTCAGTTTGTATACACTTGGTCTATATACACTTTTTGCTGCATATTGCCATTCAATTTATAAATAGATTTTTTAACATTTCATTTTTAAATCATATTTAAACAAATATTTTTTTAATGATTTAAAGAGTTGCATGTTTCAGGGTATATGCAACTAAATGTGTAGAAAAAGAATATTAAGTTGATCTTGGGCTCAAAACCACCCCATTGTAGCGCATTGAGATAAAAAAAATCAATAATTTAAAAATTCCTCATAAAATAACATAATTATTTGTTTATGTTTTTTTACAATTAAGAGTTAATAATCAATATAACTTCAGCTTAGGCATTTTTAACCAAATAAAATTAATGTTAAAATTAAAAAAACAACTTTAAAATTATGTATTTGTGAAGCCTTTCTGACATGAGCTTATTTTAATCACAGCTGGCTAATGTAAAATACAATATAAAAATTTCCAAAATGGTCATTTTTTTTAAATGCTATTATTTTTTTATTTCATGATCAATTTTAAAAATATAAACATATTTGAAAATGTGAAACCTCAATCTATAAATCTGTCAAAAAATGTGTGTTTTTAATTTTTTCAATGAAGAGAAAGACCATTTAGCTGTTGCAGTCAACACAGGAAGTGTAAAAATATATGCAACAGTTTACTGACATCTGGTAAGATATCCTGTGCAATTGATAGTGTGTTGAATATGTGAGTAATGGTGAATAACTTAGCAATTGTTTTGAGGTAGCTAAATGTCTCTCGGTTTGACTTTTTGTCAGTTTCAACTACATTTTGCAACTGGGCTAAATGAATCTCATTTCTATTGAAATTAGTATCAGCTTTGTATAGATGTTTTGTAGAATCAGATATTTCAAATGGTTTGTTATTTGATGCCTTCAGCAATATTTTTAGGACATTCTAATGTGTAATTTGAAAATAATGTTATAATTTCACCTTTAAACAGGTCCAGTGCTTCAAAATATTTGGAGTCATATAACAAATAAATGTTTGTAAATCAATGGGATAAACCCCATCATCTATACATCCTGAAAGACACTTATAACAATGAAGACATGTCTCATTCGTGAGTTCTGATGATTCTGAGCCAGTCTCTCTTCATTTTCTTTTGGTATCTAGTATTATTTATTGTGTTTAACAGTAATATAGGCACCTCAAAATAAACAGGGGTTAAAGCTCTCAGTTGTTACATCACTGCTAATATAAGGATTAGATATCAAATATACATTAAACTTAAATGTATAACCCTTGTAAAATTATAATAGGTTTGAAAAATATATGTTTTAGGTATAAATCTGGGGGGTGGCTGAAAAATAGTGCAGCCCCGTGGCTTTGCTGCCTATGTAGTACTAGTAGTAGCATGTACATGTCATTAATTAAGGTTACAAGTCAAGTCATATCTGAGATCAGTTGGACAATCCTGTTGTTTAGCATTCTAAATTAAATTAAGGGATGATTTATTTTATATAAATAATATAAAAATATGATTTTTAATACAAACTCTATAGTACAACATCCCAGTAACCCAACAAACTTCTTATTTTATATTTCAATGTAATATATATTCAGGACTAGACCCTTGGTATCATAAAATAGGAAACAGAAATAAATTCATATTATTATTTTTTTAATTACATTAATAATACTTCACTTCGCTTTCAACAATGATGCTCCTGCTATCAAAACAGTCTACAAGTGGTTTAGAAGTTCCAATGTGGGAGAAGATCTCTAGAAGATGATGAAGATCAGGCAGACCTCAGGCAGCCACCACTGCCAGTCAAGAAGATGCTGTGGCCACAGTAATCAAGGAAGATAGGTGGGTAAGCTTGGAAAAGCTGATTGAGTTAGTTGGCATATCCAAAGATAGTGCCTACAAGATAGTCCACAACTGGCTCAAGCTATGGAAAGTTTCTTCAAGATGGATGCTTCACAAGCTGTCAGATGAGGAGAAGATGGCTCGTGTAAACTGATGCTGACCTACAATCCAAAGATATTGCAATGGTAATCCTTGCTACATTCACAGGAGACAAGTCATGGATCTACTGCTATGATCCAGAAAGCAAGCAGCAGTCAAAACAATAGAAATCTGCCAATGCACCACCCCACTAAATTTTGTCAGCAGGCAAGCCAAGAAAACTGGCTACTTTTGTCTCTGTGCATGGCCATATCTTAACAGTTCCTCTCGAAAACAATGCCACAGATATGTCCTAATGGTATACAACAGTGTGTTTATCAATGGCTACCAATGCAGCAATTGTCAAAGGGATAAAATGGCCTATCATTCTCCATCATAACAATGCACTTTCCCACAGAGCCCAAAACACCACCTGGCTTGCCGACTATGACATTCAGTTGTTGCAGCACTCTCCCTATAGCCCGGATCTTGCCCCTTGTGACTTTTCATATTCCTTCAGTTGAATAAAGTACCCAGAAGCAAGGTTTTTGATAATAAAGATGATGCAGTCCATAACTTATCATGGAAGTCAAAGCACTCTCTCAAGAAGATTGGTAGAATTGCTATCAGAAGTGGCTTGAATGCATGTATAAGTGCATTGACTGTTATGGTGATTATTTTGAAAACTTGTCATTATTTCATATTCCTAGGCCATTTGTTCTCTTGTTCTATCGATTTTTAATCAATAAATACAGTCTCCAAGCTGATTTTTCTATTTTTGATATCTGAAGGGAAAATATCCATATGACTATAACCTTCAAAGATATAAAATTAAAACCTTCAGCAATATCTTAGATCTTTCCACTGTTTAGGATAAGGTATTATTCTTTAGGTAACCCAATAGGATCTGGGTGATACCAACTTATTGACCTCCTCTCATATGACACAAATTGAAGGTAATTAGTATTTAATTTTGACTCCATTTAGCAAAGGTAACAAACAAACTTTACTACAACATTTGGAAACTCAAATGAAATACTATATTGCAGCCTAATTGAAATATTGCTATTAGCTTGATTACAATGAAGCTGGGCAATCAATATCCATATTGATTGTCCAGTTCTTCTTATGTTTTCCTGTAATATAGTTAATTTATTGATTGTCTAGAACTATATTACAGGAAAACATAAGAAGAACTCATAAAATGGTGCCATATAATTTCCAATTGAATTTTCTTAGATTGCAGCTCTATTGGATTATATTAATATTACTAAGAATAATAATGCTTTATTCTGTTATACAATGAATTATGGTACATAAATAGGAAAATACTTAATAGCAATATTTAAAAAATGTACATAACAATTTCCTTTAAGGTAATATCATGTAATATTTGGTTAGCCTTCCAAATATATTTAATTTAATAAATATTAGTATTCCATACTATTAAATTTTGATTATAATGAAATAAGCCTCATGCTTTGTTGATGAACAATAAATCATGGCTAGACTTTCGGCTGATATAATATTGCTACTCATGGCTAAAAAAATTAGACTCATTTCTAATTTATATTCCTCACAGATATTGTACTAAGTCCTCACAGTATTTTCATACAATATAGAATAATCTAATGTTAGATTATTTAGTGTGTAGGTTTTTGAGTTGTGATTAATTTAATGAAATTGCCTACTTGTTAAACAGATGTGTAAAATGATACTTATGATGAATATTTTACATATTTAATAACTAAATTATATGTTAGTCTTTATAATATTTCTAATGATAAATGACTCATTTCATTTGAAATAATCTTTCTTTTGTCTAATTTTAATTCCACACTAATCTGTGTAGCCTCTTTGATCATTTTAGTAACTTAAAACACTTGGGTCTATTTTCTGATTATCTCCAAACATCAATCACGTTTTTCAATTTTACCTGGCCATATATTCTTAATTTACAACTATAAAATTAATTCATTTGCACTATCATAGATTTGGAATAAAATTTTTAAAATCTATGGACACACATGTGAGATGGCCTTCCAGGAGGTTCATGTAAGTGAGGCTTGAGCATTAATTTTATGTCTCTATAAATGTTTCAAAAAATATTAACCTTACTAGCAGTTATAGACTAATACTTGTAGTACTTACTAATTATAATAATTTGACTGATCCTTTAACATTGTTCTGAAGTTCTATTACAAAAGTTGTTATTGTTATTATAACTTTTAAATGTATGACCTTGAACACGGTGACCACTCAACAATTATATTTCTGTGTTCTGGATTTGATTTCTGGTGAGGTATTTAAAAGTTAGAAGTAACAATAATAATTAAACTAATATTGATATTTAAAGATTATCATATTTTCGTTTTTATTTCTTTTCATTTCTTTTTTAAATTAATATTTAATTAATATTCTTATTTGAAACTACTACACTCCAGTACTACTATGGTGGGTAGTTTTTTAAGAATATATTGTTAGATTGATCTTTAATTTGGAATTCTGATACATCAATATACTGTCTAACTGGTATGGCTATTTTTAGTTTACACAATACTTTTAAAAATTGTCTATACCTATAATTATTTACTTTTTTCAGATGCCTTTATCTACATTATCCAATAGAAAACGATTTTCTACAAGTAAAATGTCCTCATCATCTGCAACAAATTTTGTCAGGTTGTGGTATTGTGGAAGTAATTCTTACTCACCTTCCCTCTACATCAATGCTGCCTCTTTTTATAAATATACCGCCGAAGAAAAAGAGTATTTTACCAAGGGAACTCACGTGCAGATCAAAGAGCAGAATAAAATGTATGAAGCAATCATTTTATCAAAAGGATCGTTTAACGAGATGGAGGCACTGGAAGATATTCTAGAAAAATTAGCTGAAGATCAAGTTCAGACAGACTCGGTTTTAGAAGAACTGAATAAACATTTGAATAAGGTAACCTCTGAGGAGTCATCAAACAGTGACAATGAAAGTAATGTGTCATTTTCACCCAAAAAGAAAAAAAATACTGGTGTTTTGAGATCAGTTCCTAATAAATCTTCGACACCTCTCCATGGTGCCTGCACTCAGATGCCAAAGAAAAATCCAGAAGGGTCTATTTTCCAACAAAAAAATGTGTTAGAAAAAGAATCGAAGAAGTTTTCTTCGTTGAAAGCTGGCAATCTGTCAAACACACCGAAGGTCAAGGAAGTTGATTCAGTTAGGCCAAGTACATCGGATTCTATTCTGATTGCAGAAGCTCGTGTACAAACGATGCTTCTGAAAAGTATTTTAAATGCTGTAGAGGAAAATACGCGATGCCTAAAAGAACTAACATCTGATCAGGAAGATATCCCGAAAGAAAATAAAACTTATCTTACTCATGAGGGCGCAGAATTCAGTTTAAGTGATCTAAATAGTTCAAATCCCTCCATCTTTGCTCGTGATTTTCTTCGCAAGAAGTATTCTAAGCAGTATCTTAGTACTGTGTTGATTAATCCGAAAGGAAAAACTAACCGCAGCAGAGTTTCAGTGGAAGAAATGAATGAATTGAGAGTGGCGCTTTCATCATGGTTTGACTCCAAATTCAACTGGAAGGTTGTGGTCTCCTCATGCAACCAGTTTTTGAGGGAAATAAAAGATTCTTCTTAATTTGTGTATTAGCTAATCACATGACTTTCGTGAATTGTAATATATTGATTGTTATATCATATTATAACATTGTTTTATGTTCATAATATAATCATTAATTCTACAGATTTTTGTATTTTTTGTAATTCATTGTTTAATTTACTTTACTTTTTAATGTTTTCAGTTTGTTGCCGAGTGATTATTTTGATTTAAAAGTTTAAATCCACCATTTTGAATGATTAACATCTGTGCGATGCCATGATAAATGATTTGATCTTTGTCTACCAGTGTGACCTATATATTTACGAATTTACACTTGCTATGTATCTATATGTATATCATTTTTCGTGTTACTTCTGTGTTTAATTTTAATGGATTAATTTTCTAGTTATAAATTTTTTTGTTTTTAAATATTCATTTGTACTATGAGTTAAAGATACAAATGAATGAAAATATACACACTTATTATTTAAAAATTGGAAAGTAACAAATACTTTTATAGGTAATATCAAAGACTATAGTCGAAAATGTATATCAGTTATCATTTACCACAATTTTTTATGTAGCTTACCTAAAATTTGGCTTTTCGTTTAAAAGCTTGCCTCTAGTTAAGTTAAAAATATATATTTTTTAAAGTATATATATGTATACTATAATTATTTTTTTATCACTAAATTAATGCAAATGTAGGTGTATGTATTTTTTATCTTTACATTGGTATAAATTATCTTATAATAAAAATACTATTTCATATAATCATTTGTTGTTAAAAATAACTAAATTTCATTTGTGATCCAAGGCTAGATGTATTGTATTAAATACCAATGTTTTGTGGTGTAATACAGTTATTATATTTTATATATTCATAATACGTTTGTATGTATCATATATTCTGGACCATATAGAAATACTTATTATTATAATGTATTAATTATTCCTTTATGTTCTGGACCATACACTCTTTTCGCTGCACCTTGCTAATCAATTTATAAATAGATCTTTTAAAACTTTGTTAATATATATAGATATATATAGTTAGTATAAATCATATTTCTAAATGATTTGAAGAGTTGCCGGTTTCAGGGTATATGCAATCAAATGTGTAGAAGACGAATAGCTAGTTAATTTTGCGCTCAGACCAACCCATTCATATAGCATTAAAATTTAAACCAATAAGTAAAATGATCATTAAAACTTATTCTTAAATAAACATGAAAAATTGTCAACTATAATTTCCTTTTTAAACTTTTTTAATATAAAAGTAATAATAATTAACATTTATAAAATTATAAATTTCCGCACAATTTGCCTATATAATTCTCAATTGGAAAATTTTTTAAAGTTATAAAGTACAGTCCGAGTAACACCGATATACATCGATAATGCGTATGCACCTTAAATGCGTACAATTTCAATTAACCAACTATTTCGTATGTTAAATTGTATCGATAATGCGTACTGCGTACCTTTTCGATTTCCCAATTAAATAATATACAATGTTTCAGAATCAATAATGCGTATGGCCCACTTTTATATATTTTTTATTTAAGTATATGCCTTTTTTAAACTGTAAAATCGGTATAAACACACATTAGTTGTTAAATTCAATTCATTAAATCAGTGCAAGGAGTGAAATATTATGTGTTATCGACTGTCTACGTTTTTCTTTTCTCTGTGTTGTGTTGACTACTTATAATAGTAAATAAATTCAATTGGATATAAAGTCATTATATATATATATATATTAATGAAATAAGCTAACTATCGATAATGCGTATGCATCAATAATTATTATAATGCGTACTTTTTACTTTTCCCTGGGAGGTACGCATTATCGGTATTTGACTGTAAATCGTTCATAATTTTTTATTTGTTGAAAAAAATTTCAAAACGAAACTTTTAAAAATGGTAGATCCTGTTGCATATTTCTATAAATAAAAATATTATATTTTTGACATTTAAAATTTCCAACTGATCTACCTACTAAGATGTGTTATGCTTGAATGAAATTTATTAACTGTAATAAATTTAAACATAATTTGTGTACACTATTTCAGCTAAATGGATATGGACGCGAATGATTACCTTGAAAACTTATTTGATATTCAAGGATCATCCGATGAGGAGCAGCCGGAGGCATCCTTGGTTGACAGCTTTGAATGGAATCTGAGTGAAGATGATTCGGACAATGATATGGACGATGCCGAAGATGTTATTGCCCCAAATATCGCCTTCGATAAAAAGCCAACTCTAACTGACCCTTTCCTTGTCATCTCAGCTGCATTTATCATTCTTGTCATTGAGAAGGGGGTTACAAAATCGGCTGTGAATGCGTTGATGAGTCTTTTGCAAGTCAGTTGATAACCTATACATCACATTTATTTTAGCTTACAATTAACGGATGTAACTGATTTATTCTGCAATTAAAACGATTAAATGTTCTGTAATATAAAGTATTAAAATAATGATTTAAACATAACACTCAAAGAAGTCTACATTTTGAAAGAAAAAACAACTAGTTATACTGTTCGATTTCGACCAAAATATCTAATGCCCGACTTGAAACTGCATCTATACGGGTTCTCACTTATTAATACCAATTATATTATATCACCAATTATTAAATACTAAAAACACTATTCATTATTTTTTATGTATCATTTTCGTCTTTAGGTGTATGGATTTCTGACCAGACCAATTACCTATCAACTGGCCACTAGAACAATCAGGAGATTTTCTCAATTTCGAGGGAATTTTTTTGAAATAAAGTTTTTCTGTGGACGCTGCAACAGTTTTATCAATATGAAACATTGCTGTGGTAAAATTTTTGAAATTGCACACTTAAGCCTTACACATCAAATTGAATTAATAATTACCAATAATTTCCAAAGCATTTTAGATTACAGAAGGCAGATTCAGTATGATAACGGAGATATTTTATTTGGTTTTTCCGATAATGATTCTGAGGTTCTCACCATTCATTTACATATATCAGTTGACGGAGGACAGTTTTTTTCCTATAGAAAACTTTCAATCTGGCCTCTTCAAGCAACTATCCTAGATCTACCTTTGTGTATACGTAATAAAATTGAAAATGTTGTTGTAATGGCTCTCTGGTTAGGTAGTAAAAAACCTGAATGGGATTTATTTCTTAAAGACTACCTACAACAGCAATCATTAAATATTCCCATACCCATTTTAGTGAATTTTGGTGTAAAATATGTTTTTATTAAAATTCATACATGTGTTTTTGATTTACCTGCCCAAGCCAGTATTTGTAATCACATTCAATTCAATGGGGAATTTGGCTGCCTATATTGCTTAACACCTGGCGAAAACATTCAATCTGGTAAAGGCAAAAGTAGAAAATTTCCTATTTTAGGTGAGATCTTATCTAATGATAAGTACAAGGAAATAAGTGTACTAGCCCATCAAACTAAGGAAACTATATATGGTATTAAAGGTAAATCCGTTTTGAATTCTTTTATTGATATGCCTTCAAATGTTCTCCTAGATTCTCTTCATTTATTGTATGAAAATTGCACCAAAACTATGATCGTTACTCTCATTGATACCAGTATGTGGCGACAACCTTACTATTTAGGTAGGAAAATTGAACATTTTCACAACATGTCTAAAAATATTCGTGTGCCTCATTATATTTCCTTGCCTCAAAAATTTGATGAATTGTCCTTCTGGAAAGGACGTGATTTAATGGTTTTCATTATGTATTACGCTATGCCACTTTTCGTTAACGAACTATATCATAAAGCTTTGCCTAAGGAGTATGCATTCCATTTATTGACATTTATTGTATGCTGTAAGTGTGTAAATAACAAGAATTCTCGCAAGTATTACAAAGAGCTTGAAATAATGCTATCTTATTTCAATTCTCGATTACAACATTTATACTCAATTCAAACTTGTACACTTAATATGCATTTATTGTTACATTTACCATCCCAAATACGTACCTTTGGCTCTTTACCGTATTGTTCCATGTTTGGTTTTGAACAACATTTTTCCCATTTCAAAAAGTTTTGCAAAAGTAATGTTCATCATCTTCATCAACTTTGCACAAAACTGTTACTTTTAAAATATTGTAAAGGTCTTCTTATTAATTCTCAGTTCGACAAGAAATGTGAAATTCTTGACTTGTTGTCACTTAATCAACATAAAGGTGTTGAATACATTGATTCAAGTCAGGTGAATGTTGGTTCTAAAAAATTTTATTCTGCTTCCAAAACTAGTATAAAACGATTAAGTTGTATTTATCAAGTTAATATTGATTCCGAAATCAGGTATGCTATTGTAGTCCGATTTGTTAAACGTGGTTCAGTTTTTGCACACATAAATCTTTTGCTACCGCTATACTCACCTGTACTGGATATCAGCAATTATGATATTCCAAATATTAATCCTGATGTTGTTAATAATGTAAGTAATTTTGTAAAGAAGTATTTTATTTGCATGAAAAAATCTTCTTTACACATAGATGTTTCTTTTTCACAAATTATAACTCCCTGCATTGTGTTTGATAACTTCCAAAATAACAGCACTGAGGACAATTCTTTTATGGTATCCCCTTGTAATCACATTGAAGAATATGGATAGATGTTATAAACAATAGTGTGCAAAAGTTTCTCCTACCCTAAATAAAAAAGGGCTATACAAATATAATATCCGCTACAAATATATTAAAGCTCATGCTTTTTCATATGCTTGTTTTTATATTTTTTATTTGGGAAGATTTGATTAAATTGTAATTTCACTGAATAAAACTTGTAATTTCATTACAAAATAATTGAATAAATTGTAATATGATTGGGAAAAAATTATAAAAATTGTAATATCATTGCAAAATAATTGTGGAAATTGTAATTTCATTACAAAATAATTATGGTAATTGTAATTTCATTGCGGCAATTAATTGTAATTTATTACAATGGAATTGCTAAAATTGCAAATTATTGGCAATTTATTGCAATGGATTTATAATGAAATTGCAATTATTTTTCAATTCATTTTACCAGTGATGGTTCACCGTATATTATGTGAAGACCTTGAGCAGATTTGGATGCAGACCAGATGGGTACCACATGAAATCACAGAAAATCATCGCAGTCAACGGGTAGAATGTTGTACAAATATGATAGCTTCATTTGCTTCTAGAATAACCCAATCCAACTTAATTACTATCGA
>JAYRBW010005576.1:0-13676 GCA_036023295.1 Invenusta paracnida | reverse complement strand
TGTAATTACATTGGAATGAATGGGTTAAATCTATTAACAATACGTTGTTGTACTCAAAATTCATCCAACAACATCGTTCGCTATCTCGGACTCTGTTGTTGGATTCATTTTTCGTACACCAACCCTATATTGCATCTGTAGAATTTAACTGTATGCTTGCATATTTCATTGATATAACTACATAATTAGTGCGTAGTAACCACCCAGTACGTTTGTAATTCTATCTACCTAGACCAGCAGTGCCACACTGGTATAATTGCCATAGTTGTAATTTATATTTCAGAAAGTATGGCCGGTGGTAACGCTCCCCAATTCACTGGAATTCATGCTCTGTTTAATACCTATACGTTGAAAGGTAGAAGCAATGTGAGTATCACGAGATTTCAATTGGATTTAATTTAAGCATTTTGTTTGTATACAGTACATATATGATAATTAACTGATTTTAGGAATTCCATGCTTAGAAAGTACGACGGATGCAAACTCGTACTTTCTGAATAGCATGGAAATCCATAAATCAGTTAATTTACCATCTATATTTTACTATTTACTGTAGCGTACATTCTCTAAATTATATAAATAAATAATAAATATTTATATATAACATCATTTTCTATTGAAATAATCTATCCAGTTATAAGATACAGAGTACAGTAGATAGTAGAATATCTATATGAAAGGGATAAGATGTGTATTATTACTGCCTAGAATATCGATGTAAATGGGGGACAGGTCGTTTATAGAATGTAGAATTGTACGCAATCAATTTGACCCATATGCACTGATAAATATATTCTCCTCAATGAATTGCTACTAACAAACTTATGATTGAAAGATGTGCAATTCTGTTGCGTAACCAGTCACAAAATGAGATATTAAAAGTTTACTATTTTCCCATATTAAAGAATATAATGTGTGTCCCATATAAGAATGTAAGAAGTATTCGAAAGAAGATACTTACAATAATCATCTTTCAGTCCTTAATTTGGGAATTTTTCCGTGCAAAGATGGTGACTGATAATATATCAAATGAAGTTGTGTCTTAAGTTTTATCGACTCCCAACTAAGTAACTAAAGTAGATATCGCGTTCCCCCATGTTCATAGAGTAATAATACCAAGAGGGTTCACTTGGCGCAGTTGAATGTATATATCTATCAACATTTAAAGACAATATTCGACCATGTGGATTTCGAATTTAATTTTTAAAAATGTCTTAAAAAATTGCCTCTAATTTTTGATAATATACTACTTTATTAACATGTGAAAATGTTGAGTAGTATATTTTCATTAAAATTTAAATAAGTAACTCAAATCAAAACTATAGTAGTAATAATAACGTCATATAGAACCATAAATGTTTGGTGCACACTATAATTACCAAAGGTTATAAGATTACAAAGAAGGCTCACTCTTGATTCAAGCGGAAAATCAACCATTTTGAAACTGCACTAAAAATATGAAATGTGCGTCAGAGTGCTACAATAATATGTAATTTATAAAAGTATAGCTTAAATAAAAAGTTTTTCGATAGCGACAAACTAGTTTTGCCTACATTATTTGATATTAATACGGCTTAAAAGTAGGCAAAGCTAGTTGTTTGCCGCTATCGCAAAACTTTTTTTATTATTCGAGCTATACTCCTATAAACTAGGTATTATTGTAGCTCTAATTCAGGCGCACATTTCTATAATTTTACTTTTCATATCAGTGCTTTATTTCATGCACATTTGCCAGTTTTTAAAATCAATCTTTTATTCTGTTTTAGAACGTAAATTACCATCGCATTGATCGAGTGAACTCTCTTGGTATTATATATTCCTCTCATTTGACTCTTGCTCTAGCTGGCGAAAGGTCTCCTCGGAGTCTACGGCTCTCTGGGCTTTTTCTTTTATGCATGGAGGAAGAGGAAGTCAAGTCGGGCCGCTGCCATCGAGAACAAGAAGAAGTAGCGTCCTCCTGGATTTAGTTTAGTTGTATTACTATTTTTATGAAGCCCGACTTGTGTGTGCATAGCAGTTCTTGTTTCTGTGTTACTGACAACATATTCTATTAGTAGTGTTAAGTATGTATTTTAATCAATATTAGTTGCTTACGCCATTGACAACGTGTTATTTCCTTTCACTCATTCTGACTAATTCTGTAGGATTGTTTTTGCTAATAAAATATATTCACATAACTAGTTTTTTTCATTCCTATGTGTATTATGGTCGAAGTTCCGATTATAAGGATTTCAAATATTTTCAATAGATTTACATTTCATACCTAAATTAAAAAAGTATATATGCTGACCTACAGATAAATCAAAATGTGAAATTCTACATGTTCAGTTTGACAAAATGATTGTACTAAAGTTGCTGGCAATTATCCAACCTTTGACTAGCACACTACTGAGTTGTGGGCAATAAATAACTAATTCGTTATCGCAATGAAGCCTCAACCTGTTATAGTGACAGTTTTCTAGAAAATAATTTGTGTCTTTAATCAAGTTTGTGAACATTTTTCCGCAAACTTATAATTCGTCTTTGGGGGGTTATAATAAGTACTGACGCATTTATTAAGGTCTCATTTAGTAAGTAAATATATTAACAGGTGATGTTTGACGCTGCGCTGTCTCTAAATTTACCCTGCCCTAATCGTGAAAGTATTAAAGATATCTATCTAATTGGGATCCATATGCAGGTGCTTTAGTTAGATGACGAGTAGTGTACTTAAAACAACTATATAGGTAAAAGAAACCGACAATAAGGTATGTTTATGTAGGGTAAACCGGTGCAATTCTGGCCCTTTTTAGCAACATTTATTATACTGCATCCAACCTTATTAAAGAAACAATAACGAGACTCGCAACATACTCCTGGTTGTAGCAAACTATTTACGCTATCATTGATTATTGACTTCTTGGCCAGTCAAAGGCGTAAGCCGTCTGGTTAAGTAAGTGGTATAATTATTTATAATGTGCTTCCGAGAAGGATTAAGTCCATTATACATATAGATATATATGTATGTATGTATGCATGTTAGTAGAGATATGAAAGAAACAACTCACTTCTGCTAATACCAAAACTTTAGCACTGGACACGAGCATTATGTGGTTTGCAGTGCGTCGCATTTTTAGTCTTTCGAAGTTGTGCCGAAACCACATTCAGAACCGTACCAATTGCAACGATTTTAGTTAAATGTTTTGTTCTAGACATATTCCTTATCAGTAACAGTATTTCTTAAAGGATACAATCAACAGTAATTGAAAGCATCAACTAGTACCTAATCCGCGACGACTACTCATGGAATCCAAAACGGGATTAAAAACATGTTGGAAATTGCATCGAGTCAGACTAATAGTGTCACTACTGGCTAAATATTGTCTCAGAACCTGAGCCCATTTCACTTTCAGGGGTTTATTGAAGGGATCAGTGTCACATGGTTGCAGAGGCAAACAAAGTTGTTCAATGTCACGCTCTATACAGGAATCAATTGAGGCTACAGTAATATGTAACTTGTGCCCATCAAAAATCAATTGGTGCTACAGAAATGTGTCACCTGTGCCCATCAAAAATCAATTGGGGCTACAGTAATGTGTGACTTGTGCCCATCAAAAATCAATTGGAGCTACAGTAATGTGTAACTTGTGCCCATCAAAAATCAATTGGGGCTACAGTAATGTGTAACTTGTGCCCATCAGAAATCAGTACAGATTTCTTTCCGGGTATGCTTATTTTGTTGTCATTGAAGCGATTGAGAGAAATATACATCCTGGTCCATATACCCACTTTTTGAACAGGAAATTTCGGTTCCAGAAGGATACAAATTACCTACTATCAGGTATCTGTGTGCCCTTAAATATTAGGAAGTGTGGGGTGCCATGTTCGCCCCTAACTTTCATTAGGTATTTGTATTTATTTAATAGATTTTACACGTATTCTATATACGTTGCGTAGTCTCTATACTTTTTATTGGTCTAAAAATATGTTCAAAAGACTTACCTTGACAATCGATTAATACCAACTAAACAAGTATTATAAATGAATTGCTAAATTGTCGAAGAAGTGTGAAACACGAAGGATTTTTAAACTAATTAGTAAACGATTTCTGTTAAGGGATACAAACTAAAACAATTAGTGAATAAATACTGAAATTCAATTGGCCAATGTATTGTAATGAAGAATTAATTAACGAATTTTACTTCTAGTGCACACTATAGCTACTGTATATGTATAAACTAAGACTGTTCAAGTGTCATGAGTATTTGCACCATGTCAGAATCGCCCCGATGTATGCACCCCCAGCAGTGTACACCGAATGTAGATACCTATACGATAGGTTTCTAATCAAATGTAAACGTTTATGATTAGTATACCTATCATAACTAAATCAGCTGTACTATAAATTATGACTTGAGTTCCTAATAAGTTTCTGTAATAATTCAATCTGTTCATATTTGAATGCTCTAACCACAGAGATATAAATTTTAATTGTATTGATTTAAATTTCTTTACAATACCTAGTTGTCTAGATCCGTATTTGATTGCAGCAGCATCGCGTTTGGTTGGTTAAATTAGAATTACATTTTATCGAAAAAAACTTGATATAACTTGACACTCCATTTATAAACGATACAAATTAATAGTTCTCACATTTCTTGTTGGACATTCACACTTAAGGACTACTCCAATATCACATAGGTTTCTTTATCTCTCATAGAAGCTTGAACAAGCGCAGATATATATTTATTAATTACCAACATTTAAACTATGTTTGCGGCCATTGTCTTATCTTTCCTCTTCAATCTTTGTCATTTTTAAATCATCCTTACAAAATTCAACATAACTTATTCGACTAGATTGAAATATAGCTATAATAAAATGTGTGAAATTGTTAAATTATAATCAGCTATTTGTATGCAATAAGCGCAGACAAGTACGTTTATATACTACGTAACCAATGGATATGCTCTTCACCAATCAGAAGAATCCTTCACTTGCATCGCCTATAGCATATATCGAAAGATAGATTAGTATAAATCAACTCTTAAAAAGAATTCTACACATTCGAGAATTGAAGAACTCTTAACCTCTTGCGGGCATGCGGGCTATAAAAATAGCATTTTCCTTATTACATATTGTACATGTATGTCTTATTTGACACTATATTACTTGCGGTTATACATTTATATATTAATATCAGCAAAATTAAAAATCTATGGATGGTAATAATGATCAGAGCCTGAGCGCAAGAATTTAACAATCATAAACGGAAATGATTTTCATATAGAGACTAAAGATCGGAAAAGAACTGGCTATAAGTACAGGGAATAGTGCTGGTGCAACCTCCCAGTGTTGCCAGCCCTATAATATAGCTCAGTTGGTCTGTGAATCCCAAGTTTGAATCCACCAGGTGTCAAAATTATTTATGTAACAATTATGTCCAAATATAATTAAAGGGAAATATTTAAAAATATCAATTGTATCACACTACTCGTCAAAATCAAGTAATGTGACTTTTAATGATACTTTATTTTTGGCTCGATCCTCGCGGAACTCCCCCGAACTCAACCCAACGTGTTAGCCCAATCAAAACCCAACCGGGGCCCAATAATCTTTTAACACCAGGATACTACAATTTATATCTCTTATTTATAAATTAACATTATTAAAACAATTGCTTTTTTAATTTCGGTATTTTTTTAATAATAATAATTGTATATTTATAAACAAAAAAGTGTGAAGTACCATAATGGGAAGCAAGGTACGAGAGTATAGTTGCAAAATAAGTGTAGAATAGAATTAATAATAGTATAGTTAATATGATAATTTCAAAAATCACTGCACAAAAATATTCTAAAGAAATAAAAAAAAATGTTTCTCGGAAAAGTTAATAAAATGCACTGGCTGTTAATGTTAATATAATATTTATTACGCAAATACTCTTCTTAATTTTCACTGAGTATATACGCCTGTCACTATTTTTCATGTACATTACTTTATTCTCGCTTGAAAAGGGATGTCTCCCGAAAATTTGCGAAATAAATATTATATTATCACTAACAGCCGCAGTGCTTTTTATTATCTTTACCGAGACATATCATACTTATGCTATTACAGGAAACCTACCGCTATTTAAAAAAAATGGTCTTAAAAGTTGCAGAGCTTAATAATAGGAAAAGTCCGTGAACCTCATGCCGCTAGGTTTTATATTAACAAAAGACGCCAGTAAAAATAAAGGAGGGAGGCCGGTAGGATAGGATTAAAAAGGCACCAATTGTAACATTTTAAATAATAAGCTATTTAAAAGCAATATATATATATGTAGGTATCTATTTTAACAGGTAGTTAGATGAAAGTATATGTAGTATACCTACAATGTATTTTCTAATGAATTATATTTCTAGTTTCTAAACAATCATATATAAATAAAATCATTAGACTTTAGATTCTTGCCAATTTCCCTGAGTGTGAGTATAAAAATATACTCAAGCATTTTATTAAAAAACTTATCTGTAAGTACATATATACCTATATTTAACATGCAGATAAACATCTCGAAATCAATACAGCATTTAGACTAAGAAATGTATGATGTAATACTACGATAAATTTGTATTACTCAATCAAAAGATAAACATGACGATAAATGTTTATGAGTCAATTAAAGAGTATATATATATATATATAGATATAATTAGATGATTGACAAAATATGATGGGTATCACAATTTATATATTATATTAATTAATGGTATATGTCAGCTGAATTCTGTAAGAATAATTGCAAAGTATTATTTAGAATAGAGACAGTTTATACTAATAAAATAGCTTGACAATAAAGATACTGCATTTGTATACCGGTCTGCTTATTTACTTTGTTGATAACCCCATAAGCAGCCAAAGATACTCAATTCTATAATGTCGAATAGGCTTTGAGCATTTAGAAACAAATAAAAGTATGCGAGGTTCTTGAAGTTGGTGATACCTATAGTCTGCCTAATAATTCTGTTTCTTCGCACTTACAAGTCTAAGTTGTAATTTCATACTTAGATGCCTAATACGTCTACTGTTATTCTGTACTTACATAAGGTAGGGCTAGACGCTTACTAAAGCCACATATGCCAAGTCAATTTATTTTCACTTTTAAAAAATAAGCGTCAATAATGCACAGAGGGATTCGGAGAGCACGTAATCCACCACAGAGGTTCAACACTCACATTTGCGTCCTAAATGTTTTCCATTCGATTATCTATATTCCTATTAAGAATATTCTTGTGAAATAATCCTTTTAATTCATTATTAAACACTTGTCTTATCTATTATTAAAAATCAAAATATTAATGCAGATCATGATTTATGACAAAACGACTAATCAACACACCATTCAAAATGCCCTAGCATGGTCGTGACCACCCCTGTTTTTAACTTCATTAATTGTCGGAAGTCAGTAAAGCGTATAATATAGGCAACCAATAATAATTCACAGTACAACTGCATAAATAGATTTAGTGATAATGCTAATAAATACATGTATGTGCTTACATGATTCTATCCAAGTGATTCATAAAAAAAAACATCAATTTTCATGTAACAAATTTTATTTTCAGCATATCAAAAGCTCGCACACTAGAAATGGTGAAATGAAACAAGGAAGAAAACCAAGAGAAAATATAGAAATACACGAAATATTATGTCATATACATTACAAAGAATTACAACGAAATAATGGAGAGATATATAGTGAAAGATAGTAACATCATTGTTGACATGACAAAATTATTGTCATAGTAGAGAAAGTGGTTACTATGGTATTTGAAAAGGAGCCATTTAATAATATAATTTTAGATGAACTGTGTTAATAAGATAAAATACACAAAAAATATTCATGCAAAAAAGTGGATGCTTTAAGCGAGCTAATAAAAAGTTTAAGAAGAATTATTAAAAGTTGGAACGTGAAAGTGTGAGGCAGTCTCGGGGCCTTAAAGCTATCAATTACAGTAGAACTGGGCGGGGGGGGAGTTGCGATTTCATTCGGAAAGGAAATGGGGAAAAAGATGGAAGAGAAATAGATGAAAGTGATTAAAGCATGGAAGAAACAAGGATAAAATAATATTAACAGTAGGGAGTTCCTCAAAACGGCGGGACTCGGGTCAAAAAATTTCATAACGGGTAGTAGTTAATAAAATATTGTATTTAGTGAATCAAAGGTTTTAGTTTTCAACACAAATTAGGGGAGGCGAGCAAGAAGTTAGCCTTTTCTGGGGTGGATAGTGTTCCCCGTGTCAGGATTTGTACTGTGAAACTATGTAGAACTATACATACACTCCGATGATCAAAACACGAAGATAAGTCAAAAATTACAGCGGCCAAGATACTCCAGATCACACAAGATTGCTTCCTTGAATGTAGGCCTACGGGTCCTCCTGAAATGTTCCCTTTACTCTTGATTGTCAAATATACAAATCTCAATCTAGACAGAAATGGAGTTAATAGTTAAGGAAAATCACTGACAGAAGATGTGTATCAAAAATAGAAATAGGTAGAGGCTGTTCTTTTATAATTGACATGACAAACATACACAAAGCTACGATAAATAAAAAGGTGACGAAAAGGGGTGATTGAAAAAGGATACAACTCGAAGACCGCGTTCACTGGGGTCTACCATGAGCATGCCGTTAGGAAGAAACTTTTTGTCATTCACGGAGGTGACAAGTTGCGTCACCTTTTTCAAGTTCTAAAAAGAGAAGATACATAACTCCAAAGTAGAAACTCACAGGTCTTACGTGGCGCTGGGGGGGGGGGGGGGGTCATTATATTAGACCGTACTTACTCTCTCGTAGGAGGTGCTCATACAAAGGTAGAGGAGATAGGCGGTGAGGCAAGCCAAGCAACTCTCACAGCACGTCTTGGCAGACAAGGCTTCAGCCTCCGTCAGGATCGCATTGATATCACTGATGACGCCAGAGAAAGTCTGCGCATCGATCTGCAGATGCAAGAACAGGTTGAGGGGGGGGGGACAAGTAACGTACACTCCGTGTCGCGAAAGACAAACCAATGAACGTAGTGGTCTATACCGTTCTCTCGAGCTCTGGAGGCATCGGAGAAGCCATGAACTTGACCCCGCAGCCGTCGGTGTAATCACGCTGGATGAAGACCTTGGTGCAGGGGGGTGGACGTAGCCGTTGCAGGTCGTCCATTATTGCGGTGTGTACGTAGGGTGGGGGTGGCGACTGTCAGCCAAGTGCTTAGTGCTGAAACAAGGGACACGTTCGCATTAATCCTTATCATCTTAAACCAAATCAAAAATAATATTTTTATTATGTTTCTGCTGGAATATTTATATGATTTCTAAAATAAAAACATCCCTGAAATATATACAAACAGAATATTTATCAAAATACACTTGCAAATATTGGTTTGATGAGTTAAACAAAGAATTAATATATAAGGAGGAATTTAATTAAAAATAAAAGAAAACAAAAAGCAGTAAATGTAGTTTATTAAGTAATAAATAATATTTAACAAAACATTAGCTAATAAATGCACACAAATACAATTATACACTTAATGCAAAAAAGGGTAAAGCATATATAATTATGTACACGAATCTATATACACAAGGCCACTGTATCCATGGCACGAAGAATATGAAGAGTGTCTGTCTTCAGCATACAACTCAATATATAAATAACTGAGATAAACAAAACGATATTGTTGTAGATACAAGATGTCGGCAGTAATTAGTGTCAACTAGTTAGCCGGGAAGAAGAAGGAACTCCGATGACTCCCAGCAATGGGAGAACTTGTGGCATGCTGGACCGGCTCCTTCTTGACAAGGGCCGGCGCTGGTGGCTGGAGGAGAAGACCCAGAGAGGAGGGGACATCGGCACTGACGGCAGCCATGTCGGTGTGTCGAGGACATCGCGTAGCCGGGGACCAGTTCACGACTGGAGAGGAGCATCCTCCCTCACCACACTTCCGGAGGAGGATCTACCATGCATACAAAAAGAGGCGCGTCTTCAATTATTCGAAGGTCCTTCTCCTAAAATTAATGCACGGGAGAAAGGTATACCTGGGGTTGCTTATCCTTTACGTCAGCCTCGTGTTCCCCGGCACAAACGATGTGCTCCAAACAGTACGCCGAGCAGGGGAGGGCACGCTGACTGCATCGACGACTCGTGGTCGACCGGTTATCCTTATACTGACAGGTTCGAGTCCCCTTGGACCACTTGTTCGTCTCTAGAGGGCCGAATTTGTACATCAGACCGAACTTCTGCAGCGAGTACTCCTAAATGTAGAGATGAATCATCTCACAACTGTGTCTTTCTTAACTCAGTATATAACTTTCTTAAATAGGAAAGCAATTTAAAAAACCAATGTAATTGTCGAGACATTTTAATGTCGAAAATTCTGTTTATTTACTTTTCCAGGTCGGAGATTAAAGCGTCTCAGGGCTTTTAGTTCCTTGTGGGCCCGTTGAGAAGTCAACTCGGCCTCTGCAAGTGAAGAAAAGAAAGTGGGCCAAGAAATACTCTCACAAATATATTACGTGAATACTTTGTTGGGAATAAACTACAATATACAAATAATAAATACGATATTTGTTAAAAACAAAGGCAAATTGAAAAGGAACAATTAAAGCAGTGTATATGCACTAGGTCAAGTTGTTCAACCAACATCTACTCACTGAAGTCCATAGACGAGAACCTCTTGGCCCCCCCAGAGGAGCCGGGACCACTCTGATCGCGCCGGTACTGCGAATACGAGCGGGCCATCTTCCGTCGCAGTTCCCCCAGCTCCTCTCGACAGAGACTCACATAGCGCTCCCACCGAGAGATCGCCTGGTTGATCACCTCATCCTGGGTGTAGACACCGGCTCGTCTAGTGCAGTGTAGGCAAAGAGACACCGGAGCTACAAGAGTGCCTTACAAAATCCTATAGGGGGTTCAAACACGATCCTCACTTAAGCGGGTCCTCGTCCTCAGAGGCGACACTGTCTCCATCTGACGACCAGTTATCCTCGAGAAGAGCCTCCGGCGTCTGTTTCTCCCATTCACTCACCAGCGTGGTGTTCACGGTCCCAACCGCCACCCCTCCAGACGACTGCGCCAGACCGAGCAGAGGAGAGGCGGGTGTTCCCTGACGCAGGGTGTAGGAAGAGGAGGAGGTCGTCGATAGAAGACGATGCCCGGCTCTCTGCTGAATGCCACCACCACTCCCGGCGCTCATGGAGCTAGTGGGACTGCCGCAGGTCTCATCTCCCGAGAGACAGGCATGGTCGTCACAGAACCTGGACAGATAGAGTCTAATCAATGCATTATAATGTTACTCATATTGAATGTATATATATATTGCATTTTACAAGATGAGTACGAGAGGTGTGGGCTGCTGAAGAGACCCAACAGGTCGAAACAGAGCGTCGTCTAGTCATTTATAATTGTAATAGGAACTCACTAATTTATATTATTTCGTTTATAATTAATAAACACAAGATATGTTATGAACTTTCAAATCATATAACATTTTAAACAATTGTATCACATAAACTAATACATCATTCATGGTAGCATGTATACACCCCGGCCCAGCCCAAGGCAGTATAAACACTACTAACCTCTGTCGGTTTTGCTTGTAGACCGGATTAAGACAGCGCCTGTCTCCCGACTTCCCGTGGTATTGGCACTGAATGAAAGGCATCGATCTATCCTCCAGAATGTGCGCATCACAATAGGGGAAAGTGGGGATACAAGCCCGGTTGCAAACACGATACTTACAATTGCACAGTTGTTCTATCGCCTGTATCGGAGATGGAGTCGCCTGCTGAGAAGACATCGACTGTTTCTGAGTTAAGCCACTTGATGCAGACGGCCCACTTGTTGAGTGCTGCTCTGCCTGATGAGACCCACTAATCATTGTATAGTCTCTTTGCAATGTAGACAGCTGAAACAATAGTTCAATCGAATACTAGATTACTCAATTACAACTAATTTTAGCAATTTCACCAAACTATACTAATTGTTAAATTTAAATGATAAGTTGGGCAGATACATAACTTGATAATAACCTTTTAATATAATAAATTTTGATATATTACATAACAGTGCCACTTTCGATACTTTAAATAAATTTCACAGACAAATCGCCCAGCTGGCAAGTGTTTTATAAATTTTTAAGGGCTATAATTAACTAATAATATAAAACTGTCAAACCCATGAAATATCAATATCTTAATCGTGTGGGAAAAGACTAGCTAGTGGAATTGACAATGAGCCATAAGCACAAACACATGACTAGGCAGTATACTACATAGCGGTACTTGGGTGTTATGGATATATTATAAAATGGAGGTGATTAGGCTGTATAGTTTTAAATATCTGCTTGTAAAAGGAAATGTTTCCAAAAGTCTTGTTATTATGGACAATGAGATGCAAGTATACACCCAGAGAAAATTAAGACACAGATTAAACTTATCCAATTTTTACAATAACACCTGTGATGTCTAGTACAACAACATCATTTGGAGTAAGTGGTATACTGACTCCAGTTCCTGTGATTTTGTACTTGCATGAAAGATAGATAATTTACGCGACCCTGCATTCTATTCCTCTTTTTTTACAACTGTTTAACTGTGAACCACTTCCATGTATTAGCCACCTCATCTGACCCATTCTCTTTTCTCAAAAGTAATTTTTTTGTGTTTTCTTATTTAAAATAAAAAACAATATTAAAAAAACTAGCTTTAAGTAGCCTTGTCTAATGTGTAGTTAAGTAAATAAAGAAAAAGTTTAAAATAAGTTACTTCTGCAAAAAGTGTACTAGTTGGTATAATGTTAATAACCCCCCATTTTAGAGATCAATCATATATTGTATGGCAGCAATCAAGCCAAATTTAAATGTTAAATTAAATGCAAAGCATTCAGCATAAAAATAAGTATTATACTTAATATGTTACTTTAATATATATAAAATAATAGAATAGAATAACAAAAAACTATGAAATAAAAAAATCACAGGAAATGCAAAATTTATAAACAATGTCTTTCATGGTATGCTCAATTAAAATTTAGAGTAAACAAGTTTCCAAAATAAGTTTAAATAAAAAGTAAATATCAAAACAGACAAGAAAATACATAATTAACAAAATTGTAATAAATAGCCATCACAAATATCTTTGAAATTACTATAATTTATATAATATGACCAAACCTGTTAATATGGTCCTAACCTTTTCAATCTATAGATGGTGGACTATTTATTGAACTGGATAATCATATATAATTTATACAAACAGGTCACATTTGGTAATCTGCTTGATCTGGGCTAAAACTGTCATTTGGGATTTAGTAAATATTGCACAGAGAGCTAACAATGTTGTTAAATTTACCTTTTTGTAAATTTTACTTAATCATAAGTTGATAAAAATCTACCTATATAATATTAGGTTACCAATTTTTTCAAATATTTGCCAGAAATTTGAAAATTAGCTATATTAAAGTATATTATATATTCTCTCAGATATAAAAATATACAAAACATTCCTCCATTCAGTTAGTAGATAATCCAATATGAAATGTATTACCACTTTTCAAAATATCACCAATTTTTTTTAAATAACATGGAAAATATATTTTATCATATAAAGCACTTATATCAAAGTATGAATGTCAATAATGTTATATGTAAGTCAAAAGTTC
>JAYRBW010005565.1:0-13676 GCA_036023295.1 Invenusta paracnida | reverse complement strand
GAAGAGAAGAGAAGAGAAGAGAAGAGAAGAGAAGAGAAGAGAAGAGAAGAGAAGAGAAGAGAAGAGGAGAGAAGAGAGAGGAAATGACAATTAAGAATACTTTAAACTTTAAATAAAATGTTACAACTTTATTTACTTACAATATCGATTTTATACAAAATAAGCAGCAACATGATAAAACTATAGAAGCAATTATAATACTCGTAATTGTTTGTAAGTACAACCAACTTTTGCATCTCTAGGTAAAACATTCTGACACTATAGCGCAGGTATGCTTCCCAAAAAACTGTGTTCGGATGCAGTACTTTCCATTAGTAGGTGGATTATTTGAGGATCAAGTTTTGAGTAGTTTGAGAGGATTATATCTAGGGACAATAGGTCTGCATTATAGGATGAGAAAAGGTTCCTTGAATTATAACTATAGCGCGAATGAGTGAGTGAAACTAATATGTGTACTGAAGACTTAACTTGTTATAATAAGCACACTGATTAATTCCTTCGCAACAATAGAAAAAGGCCTGCATTGTATTATCCACATCATGTTCCACTTACTCAAACATCTTAATTTGTTTGCTATAATATGCTCAGAACTATTCTATGCCATTGAATGAGGATTTATAAGAATAAGAAGGATAATTCCATTATAATAAAAATCAACTGCATTTCCGAGTAAGTGCAAAATTTATGTTCAGTCCACAATGAAAAATGCATTCCTGTCTTTCGACATTTAAAGGCGAATTGTATATAAGTCCTCTTTCTTCTCATTTCCCATTGCAAATGAAGCATCCGTTATTTCTAATGGAATTCTCGCCCTTGTTATTCCATTCATAGGTACATCCACCCCAGCTAACACCGTTAATGACTCTGCAAATTGTAGCTCCTAGAGATTCTATATTTTCTTGCATACTTTTCGAATAATTTTAATATAATTTTAAATATATTCATTTATCCGAAAAATGCCATTTTAATTTTAAAAGCATTTGTAGTTCATTTTAGAATATCGAAACAAATTTTTTTTTAATGAAACAAGGAATTCAAAGTTTTAAATTATGTAAGCAAACCCAAATTTTTTCTGTCTTCTGGTATACACTCATCTTCTTGTTAACCTTTCTTATGGTTTTTTTAAGTTTCTTCTCAAGATTGAATTCAAAATTTCACTTTGAAGAAGCAGATCGGTCCGGTTCATAATTTTTTAGTCTACTATAAAAAACTATTTTCGTTCAGCATTCTTCTAATTCTGGTCACTCGATTGATTTCTTCAAATCGAACTTAAAATTAAAATAATAAAATCTTTTATTTACAGATAATTATTCCAGCTTCCCTGTCTTAATAGTTTAATAACGATTTCGAGAATATTAGTGCTAATCAGATCTATATTACACTTTCTTGATTGCATTTCTGTCATGAAGCGATTTTGTTGTTTATATGCTATGATTTTATCTCCGCCATAATTCCTTAACCTATATTATTTGTCCGTCAAATTATTGATTTGTTTTTATTATTTGAATTCTATTACATAGCCGCTATTATTTGAATTCTATTGATTGCAAAATTTCTGCACTTGCATATAACTGGAAATCTCTTCGTACTTATAAAACAAATGAAACTGTTAATAATTCCTTATAATTGTAACCTATTAAATTATAGTAATCAATTGCATTTACAGTTGTGCTAATATTAAAACTCTTTTTCATTTTCTGAATGAAAGCTCGGGAATTTATTTTATGGGATAAATCATGTGTTTCGTAATGTGGGCGTCCCCTTTTATCTTTATATTATACCTAAAGCGAAGGGAATCCGTCTTCAGTGTCTCAAAGAATTTCACTCTCTTCTTTCAGCCATTGTCGGTGTCAACTCTGGGTGTTGATATGGAGGTGGCGAGTGCAGATTCGGGTCACGGAGCCAGCGAAGAAGAGGTCGTCAATGGCCACGTTAAAGGTGAGAGCAGTTAGAGACAGTTAGAGACAGTTAGATACAGTTAGAGACAGTTAGAGACTGTTAGAGACAGTTACAGACAGTTACAGACAGTTAGAGACAGTTAGAGACAATTAGAGACAGTTAGAGACAGCTAGAGACCGTTAGAGACAGTTAGAGACAGTTAGAGACAGTTAGAGACAGTTAGAGACAGTTAGAGACAGTTAGAGACAGTTAGAGGCTTTTAGAGACAGTTAGAGACAGTTAGAGACAGTTATAGACAATTAGAGACAGTTATAGACAGTTAGAGACAGTTAGAGACAGTCAGAGACAATTAGAGACAGTTAGAGACAGTTAGAGACAGTTAGAGACAGTTAGAGACTGTTAGAGACAGTTAGAAGCAGTTAGAGGCAGTTAGAGACAGTTAGAGATAGTTAGAGACAGTTATAGACAATTAGAGACAGTTAGAGACAGTTAGAGACAGTTAGAGACAGTTAGAGACAATTAGAGACAGTTAGAGACAGTTAGAGACAGTTAGAGACAGTTAGAGACTGTTAGAGATTGTTAGAGACAGTTAGAAGCAGTTAGAGGCAGTTAGAGACAGTTAGAGACAGTTAGAGACTGTTAGAGACAGTTAGAGACTGTTAGAGACAGTTAGAGACAGTTAGAGACAATTAGAGAGATTTGGAGACAATTAGAGACAGTTAGAGACAGTTAGAGACAGTTAGAGACAACGGCGCCAACAAACGACTTTTTACTTTGAAGTTGATCAATTATTCATTATACTTTATTTGTATTTCTAAACGTACTGAATATATTGAATTTAGATTAATATTCATCTAAATATCAGTATTGAATTATATTATACATATACTGGAAACTCCAACTATCAAGTTATTGAAAAGTAAACAGATTTTACAGTTTTAAATATTTCACCATTTTAAATTGAAATTGTGATTACGTCAGCTAATAATAAATCGATTCGTAAAAAGACATCTAATCACGCAGACAGTGAATTTATTTGAAAAGTAATTTAACAAATATATAGGTATATAAAGTTATAAAGAGAGTTGAAGTTATTCCGTTTATGGAGAACGGGGAAATCTTTTTCAATTTTGCACATAATGTCAAAGAAGCAATATCATTGATTACCTAAAACTTTATATAAAGGAAGACCCATTAATTGTAGTCATAATATCGTTTAACTCGTTTACAAATTGTAAATCGATCGTTTTTGTATTATAAATAGAACAAGATTATTCATTTTCAGGTGTTTTATTTAATGCTACCTTTTTTTCGATAATCTTTGTGAATTAAAGTTTCTTGCCAGCTTTCGCACTAACCATTTTAACATTTATTCCTTTAAGAAAGTATATTTTTAAGTAAGTTACTATTAATCCCAAGTATTGAATTATGCACATAATATAAGACTACACAAATGTACTTATATACATAATATCTTCATATGATTTATATCTATATTCCAATAAATGAACGCCAAACGCCCAGCTTGATAATCTTTATGCATAAATATTGATGTAATAAAATTAATAACATTACATTTTCGTTTAAATTATTTGCTAAATATAAACAAATTTGCGATAGAGAATATAAACATGTGACAGATAATTAATAGTTTGCATTCGAGCTTTGGGCGTAAAGAATTTGATAAAGCAAACCAATTTAGCTGTTTGTTTGAACATTTTATTTGCATATAAACATATATGACATGCCTGTTTAATTAGTGTATTAAATGTATTAAATATATTTGCCTTCCATTATTACATTAAACGCTAAATCTGTCTTTCATAAATATTTTCCTTTGAAAGTTATTTTTCCAAATAGTTGATATTTCATTTTCCTATACATAAGAGAATTGAGGAAGAATTAAAAATTTATATTTGAATTAATCCCTGTCTTATTTGCCATAAATGTCTCGCTTTTCAAAAAAGAAAGGTGATGCAGAAATTAACAAGAAATATATATAAAGAATATTAGAATTTCACATTATTAGGAAGTTTATATTACCACCAAACATGAAACATTTAAAATAAAGTGGGAGTAAAATATTTCCAACAATTTAAAAAGCGCGCACCAAAACTCCCCTGAAACGTAACAAATAGTTAAAAAAATTAAATCTGTTACAATATAATATACTTTGTTCTCGTGCCTATAAATAAAATTAAAGTTTTATTCAAGCTGTTACTTTGGTTTTATCATTTAAACAACGATTTTCTATTAATCCCTGGAAAGCAACTTTTGTGTAACGTATCGAATCATGTATATATCGATATAATGTATAATTATTGATTAATCTCTTGAAACGCATTGCCTGTACAAAAACAATTGTTTTGTATAGCCGACATATTTTGTGGAATTCCTGAGGGCATTCTGACGACTGCTTCAACTTAAGGATTGTGTTTCAAATCAAGAGCGTTAAAGCGATGCGTAACATTCCTTTTTTTGTAATAATTTGTTTCTATATTGACCCCTGCAGAGAAAAGAACTTGTATTTATAAAAAGAATTAGAAAGACTACAAGAGTGAGTTTTAAAGGTGTCTTCGTCGTTATTTCATTCATGCTCCTCTGAGATTTAGTTCTCCTTGTTTTACTGTTCTGAACGAGCAGCTTGGAACAAAGGAGGGCGCTCATTGAACTCGTTTGTGATTTATTGTGTTATCTTAATATAGCATCATCATTGCGTTTTTTAAAACAAGGCATTTAAAATTAATACGGTGTTTTTTTTAACATATTAGGGATAATATTTTTGTAAGTTTTTTTATAAATTAAATCATACAATTGATAATTCCAAAATATGTTTAACTGAGAAAAAGAGTAAACTTATTATTCGAGACTTTCTCATCTTTGTCTAAATTATTTGAATTTTTATACGCGCATTTAATACTGTAAATCGATAAAATTGATCGTTTGAATTTGATCGACTTTCATTTTTCTTATCAGTAATGTTAATACTAATATTTTGTGCGCTTAAATACGGTTATATTATTAATATTATTGTTAATGTTATAGAATTATTGCATTGGAAATAAAGTATATAGATGCCTTTGCTCTTGCACTCCTGGTACCTTTACACTAAGGAACTGGCTAAACCGAGCTTTTCTTATACGATGGCTTCTCTTCGGAATATAAACTGAAAACACGCGAGTTCATAAAGTTGAAATCGGATCTGAGAAGCGAAATGAGATCAAGAATCTACACCTGACTCTTGGGAAATAGACAGGCTAATTGAAAATAAAAACATTTATCTGTGTTGTTGATAAACGTGTGCAATTATAGAGAGCAGGGCTGGTGGTTGGTTTTAATACCAATGATATACATAAGCTTGCTGAACTTCGCCAAAAAGAAAGAGATATAGTAAGAGTATGTTAACATTTTTAGTAATTTTAGTTTTTGACTTTTTAAGAGAAGAAGTTCTAACTTATTTATTGATCCTATAAGTACGACCTATTTTTAAATTAATGCTTATGTCTATAAGGAGCTAATTTTATCTCTCTAGTTGTCTATATAGAAAAGTGGCTAAAATCGGACATTTATTTTTGATATTCACAAATATATGATTAACGCTATAATTTAGTCAATACTATTCTACTATTATTAATCACACTATAAATTATAATACACGTTGGACTTGTCTTTATTAGTTTTTATACCTGCTGTATAATATGACACAAAAACTCAATATATATATATGTTTCAGAGAAAAAAATATTTAAGCGTTATTTGGGTTTAATTTTATTAATATAAGTTCGATTATGAATCGGATACATTAATACAATAGAAACAAACCATTGACTGCAGTATTCAACTTAATTAGATTAATTTAGTAATTTAGAAATTTGTTCAATTTCTCTCTATATAAAGTGTTCTTCCATCAGACTTATCTCCATTTTAGTATCGATAATATCAATCAATAATTCATATTATAAGATGTCGATATTTATTGATTATGCGTGCTAATCAAGCATGCTCAACCTGTTAAAGTAACCTAGGAAATAAACAAAGAAAGAAACTAAATTATTGATACAGTATAGTGATTGTAAACTAAACAAATGCCTTAACTGTGTTTTCTTAAATTAATCAATTCGCATAGTAGGTATATGCTTATAAATGTAGAATGTAGAATGCATATTCATATTATTATATAACAAAGTCGAAAGCCGAAAGCGGCAAAAATTGCATAGTAACAAAAATTGGCGTAATCAGCGAGCGCTTAGACTGATGTTAGATAGTATAGGTATACATGCCAATAATGGGACCAATTCACTTGGGGCATAATAATAAGTCTGTATGTGGCATATTTTCTACTTCTTGGTATCACAAGTGTATAGAGTGAGCAGAACCTGAGATAATGACTTCATTTCCTCAATGCCGTCAGCTCTGGGTCCTGGAATAGGAGTTCTAGATTTAGATATATACGCGGAGTAAAGACATGAAGCTTAGCTGTAGGTGTTGTGAGGATAAATTATATGTGTGTACATATATAATACACAATCGCATAACAAACAAAAAAACAGCAATTTCCCTTCCTTCAGGAGGAGTTGTTGTTCTAAGGGGGACGTTTCAGGGAAGTTGATGACTCAGAACGAACTGATAATTGGATCGAGGACTGTTTTTTGACAAAAACTGCAGCTAAAATATTCCCTATTATTCTTAATACCTACATATTTCTAATTGAGCATCTAAAGCGGAAAGGGCCAAATTCCATCCTTCCTTCTCCTCTGTTACGTAATCCATTTCGTCTAGATATATAATAATAGTAATAAAGGCGTGTTAGTAATATGAAGATTATTTCTTGTGTATAAGGGGGGGGGGGTGAGAGAGAAGATTATATACAAGAGATTATGCAGCTAAATATGCACAGTTACTTATATTATTTATACAAAATCTAACGTGTAGGTAATATATATGATATACATATTTGTAAGCTGCATATAATGCAACTTCTCCTTATATATACGAAGAAAATGTTTTCATTTACAATCACGTATGTATAAGCCAGCGCAATATTTACAAGAATATAATTAATAAGTATGCGCATCTCTTTTTCTGAAGCACGATCATTCTTTTTCCCGTATATACCTTTGAACCTTTTACTATGATAACTATTATACGGGGTAGGCTTGTAAGCAAAAATGAGTTTACCTAGCCGCGTAGACATAATAGTATGTATTGTCATTGTACCTGATTAAGCGTTTAATAAACAAGACGACAAAGAGAGGTAATAGCGGCTTGGAAGTGATTAAGAGGCCTATGTTCTGGATCTGACAACTTCGCAAACTTGGAAGTCATTTTGAGGTAATGATCCATAAAGGAAACACGTCCAAAGACCATCCGGGATAACGCGAATTTCACTTTGAGTTGCCTCCATTTCTGGGTCTTTATTCATCGTTAAACTTTTGTGTGATGGGTGCTTTTAAGAGCTGGGGTGTTGTGGACTGCAATTTCATGTAAAATATGTGTGGTTAAAACTGATTTTTGGTTCTATATTGGGCATAAATTCATCGATACAAATTCCGACCATTTCTGCAGTGTATTGATTGATGGAAGAATTATTAAGATCTTAAAATGAGCCATATTTGGTTCTGTGTATATTATTTCTTCTTACGACAAAAATCCTTAAACGGCTGTTTCATTATCCATCGTCCAATAAATTTATTTAAAATTCCAGTACATGTCTGTAAAACTCATAAGACCTTTATAACATTAGGTAATTTATTTTAACATATTTACACTAAATTAAATGCATAATATAGTTTCAAAATTTAAATCTAAAAGCACAATCTAATATTTTCAGCTCATGAAGGTTAATAATTATTATTTTTTTATTGGCTAAATATTTTGAGGTCACATTTCTGTCACGAACTAGTGCCTAGCTAATGGGCATAACGAATGCTTGATTATATTTCTTTACACCTATACATATTATGTAGGTACATTGGTATAAGTTTGACAAAGTAGCGGAAAATATTTACTTGCTTAAAGCAATGAATTGTGTTTTATTGAACGATGATAGACATTTCTGGGATATAGATTCTGGTCATACATATAATTATTTTTTCTAACTTTATGAAAAAATTCGTATCAGTAGTACGAGTAGCAGCAACTTCAATTGCATCAATCATATGTGATATCATAAGTTAACTAGTTAGAGGTCATATTTATAATTATCTATAGAGGGAAGTCAAAGATTTGTTTCGCTCATATTTTGAAGTGCCTCTGAATTCTTAAGTAGTTTGAGGTCTATAGCTAGATATATATAGGCCAGGGTACCACAGGCTTAAGCTATTTATAATATATAGATTACTATAGCATACATTGTGCTATATTTAGTTTCTATACATCTTATACAGTCTAACTGGCATTAAGTACTACCTATTCATAATATACTGTATTTATTTTATTTACAAATTAAAGATTGCTAAATTAAAATGAACCATTTCTCTTTCACTATGCTATAGTTGGAAATTTGAATGTCAATTCATTTTGCCTTCAAATGCAAACCGTAGACTTCTTTAAGAGAAAGTATTCATCAATACATATA
This sequence comes from Invenusta paracnida, assembly GCA_036023295.1. Classification (NCBI taxonomy): domain Eukaryota; kingdom Metazoa; phylum Platyhelminthes; order Proseriata; family Coelogynoporidae; genus Invenusta; species Invenusta paracnida. Next base: position 5,200 of record JAYRBW010005565.1, on the reverse strand, counting down.
CATATATGTGAATATCCGTAATATAAGCGCCACATATACAGCCTAACCTTAGGAGTCCCACTTACCTTAGCGGGCTAAAGTAGTGAACCGCTACCAACAATACTACTTCAGCAAGTTAGTCACAAATCCACTTTGTACGTCTGGAGTCAAAGAATTCATTATGTATTGTCACTTCCGTGTTTTTGTCACTACTAACTGCCCCTTCTCTGATGTCCTCTCTCTCCAGCCTACAACTAGTAATGTCCACGTCTTTCATTGCAGCAAGCTCGAGAAATGGAATGTCCATTCTATTTATTCCTTATAAAATTCAAAATAAGTCAACCTTATTAAAGATAGTTTTCTTCGATTTCTACCTATTTGTTAAAATACAAATTGACATCGCGCCTTTATTATCTTGATTCATATATTATATTATATACTTACTAAGTTATATACAAAAGCTAGCAGCTGATTGTAGTAAAATATTTCCTTACTTTATTGAATCTATTATAACCCCTTTCCTCCATATCTCCATATTCTTCGCATTATATTCTATATACGCATTGCTGGACTAAACAAGGTTTCTTACAATGGTAGTAAAGTTCCGGCGTTCTTATGAAAGGTACCCCATTTGTAAGACCATACACGGAATCCCACGCATTTACCTGGGATATAATTTTAACATACAATTTGTAATATATTTGAATAGCAACTTTTTGCAAAATATATATAATTCACTATTTAGAAATCATTCTTTAACTAGCTTTATTGTGCAATTTCTCAACATTACCTATCTGAGTAAATATTTCATCTGAAGCAAGTGGAGTAACAACTACAAAATCTTTGTCTAAAACCTTTCAATTAGAGTGTAATACTGTATTGATTATTGCATTCAAAACATCAAATTTTATGCATTTTACATTCGACACGATTAGTTGATCCATACTTTCGTGCAATTTTAAAAAGAGTTTTTACATTAGTCATAGTTAAAATCTATTGTAGCCTTGTACCAACCATATATATTATTCCCTTTATGCATTTTATTCAGACAAATGTTTGAAATACTAAAAGTAATTTCAGCTTCATGTCAGTTAAAAAAATTTGCCATTTTAAACAATATTTTTAGTCCTAAAATTAAAATAGAGTATACAATATAAATGAAATTACATATTTCACAGGTCTATAAATATAATTTAACATCACAGTTATTCCGTAAACACTTCCAATGTTTGAAATAGTTTGAAATGTCTGATGAGACCACAATGCAGCTTGAGATTAGTGCATCAATTATTTACAGTAATCTGGTCACACCAGTGAGTGAATGACCCCTTCGATGACCCCTTTTCGAGTAATTCCAGTCCCAAATTGATGAAACCTGCGCTTACCCCTAGATGAAACCGTTTTCTACCCAAATATGTCAGCTAAAGATTGTACATGTTCTTGTTTTAGCGTTGCCTAGACCATAGCATGCCTAAGGGGGAAGGTTGTAAGGTTTAATTACAGTCCGAGTCTTACTATATGTCTCAATTGCACCAACTCGCCGGCCCCATTCAACGCTAAATTATTCACAGGTTCGGCCCGAATTTAGACGAAATTCTTTCCCTCAATTCCACACACGACGCAAGTAACATCTCTTTTTTTAATAATCCGGGAAAAAGATGGTCTGAATAATTCAGAGAACACTTTTATCTTCTATGTAATTCACGGTATATTCAGTTCGATTTCTCTTAGAATATGACCGTTTTTCAATGATAATTCTCTCTAATTGTTCAACGAGTTTAGATTTACGCTTTTCCCAAGATTCATTGGCGACAATTTGGAACACATGTTTATGTGAATTAGGGGTCAAACAATTACTGGAACTGGACAATTAGTCCAGATTTATGCTAAATATTAGAGAGAAAAAATCAGTAGCTTCAACCATGAATTAGAGTTTTATGAAAAGGCTAACATATGCAATAAGTTATTTGTATCGTCATCTGATTGATTTAAAAAAATATTTTCATTCTATTTTGAAATAGAAATAGAAATTATAGATGATGCAATATTTTTTTAATTAATGTATATATTAATGAAGTTCAACGTTTAAAAAATATAAGTATAATTAAGATTTTTTAAATTTGCCAATTTCAGCAAATTTAATTTGGAACTATTTCATATAATGCTAACAAGTTATTTAGAATTATAATGCACCAATTTTATTAATAACAACCATTTTCGAGTTGAGTTATTAATGGATTGGTTAAAAGTGTTGTTAAGCATTAGCTAAAAGAAAGTTACCCTCACTTACTCATGACGATCTATTAATTCAATATGAATAATCAATGTTTATAAATTAATCAAAAATAATAACTTCAATTTGATCTAAACATTTTCATCCAATATTTCCCCCAAAAGAATACTTCAAACAAACTGTTTGCACTTAAAATCATGAAAGAAATAAACAGTTAACTACTTTTGCATAAGGACAACAAAACGATAATTCGCCAATCCATTAAATCAATTCATAACATATTAAAACTTTTTTTCTCAATCTTACGCATCGCAGTAGCATGACAGGAATTGAATTTGCGAGAGACATTCAGATATCAAAATCATAAAATTAATGGTGCAATAAATGCTGTCGAAATGTAAGAAAAAACTGTAGTTTTTTTCAATCTTACTGAATTAAATGTTTTTGAAGGTCAAACTGAAATGTTTTGGCGAAACATTTTCCATGTTTACTAAGACGCGCATGGAATAAATCTGTGTAAATGGATGGACCATTACTTTCAGGTAATTACTTAGGGCTTTAAGTTGTTGCAGAACTGTGCACTAAGTACTAAAACAGTATATTTAATTGCGGTATATATACAAATCACATTTCTATAAATGTGATTATATCTCCAGGAATTTGTGAACGCAAGAAAATAATTTGGAACTGTTCGTACTTTTGGCTCTGCGCATTGACAGGGATTCTGTGAAGCAAGGTCTGCGAACCGCAAACTTCCCTCGTGAAGGAATAATGTATGCAGAGTTATTGGTGAAAAGGAGTGGTTGGAGCTGGGCGCCCAGAGAAGATCCTCACATGCCATGCTAGACAACTGTTCCAACACATCACAGTGTATCACTTATAAGACAAGAACACAACCCATTTGACAGATCTTGCATCTCTTACTGTCCTCCAAGAAAATTAAACTCCACAGAGAAATCACCAAAGTATAATTTATACAAACGTAAATAACTATCTCTACATGTATGTACACCATCTTAAAACGTCAGAAAGGTTTCAGGAAAGAAGATTATGAAGCTCTGTGATCTCTGTGTATATGCTTCCCGTGCAGCTGTTGGGAATATATTTGATGGTGGGCAGAATAGTTGCTTCGGTTCATCCAACGTCTATCAGATCGGACGCTCGCGGGACAAAGTAGATTATGTGTCGAACCATCAGAAACCTAAATATTTCTTCTGTATTCCGATTTGTGAGGGGAAGAAGGAGGGGGGAGGGGGGAGGGCGGAAGGGGTCCAAGTATTTGGTATCTTCTAATTACAAAAGTGTCGTTCGCTCTCATGAATTTCGTGGCCGTGCAAAAGTGTTTGAAGTTCTTTGATGTTGGCCAATGTTGTAATTAAACTTGTCTGTATTCATTTCTCTTTCATACATACCACGCACACGGTGGCTCAGTATTATGCCCAACTATTAAAATGGGACATTTATTGCTTTGCTGCATATTATGCTATGTAAAACAACTATACACTTCAGTGGGGTGAATAGTCTCAGGCATTTTACTGCCGCAGGATAATTTGACTTTTTCAAAAAGACAAATGTCGTCGTCATCTTTCTTGTAAATATATACAAACGAATCACAATTATTTCATCGAAAGAAAAGGGGAAATTACTCTACTATAATGCAAATAATAATCCAATCAATTTTCAGTTCTCTTTATTTACTTTAAATGTATAATGTATATTTTTCTAATATTTTAATTCCAACAAAATTCATAAATATCAAAATTGAATAAACACTTTTCACTATTTAAAATTGCATTATAGTCTATTATACATTTTTTTAATTGTTAACGAAATATTATCTTTCCAGAAATAACATAATGATATAAAGATCAGTAATTGTAAAATTTGCCCGTTAATGTATTCCATTATTATTAGTTCCATTTTGACTTCGTAAATAACATTTTATAGCACCGTGAAATATTCAATTAAAACATCTTATTATTCAATGACAATGTTACTTTGATATATAAATGTAGTTCAAAGTATACCTTTAATATACCTACAATATTATATTTTTACGTTTTGAAAGTTATAATAATTCAAGTTTATTTAATTCGGGGCCATCACAAAATCATGCCTCTTCTTTCTTTCATAAGTTTGGCTGCTCACAAACTATAATAATAGAAACTTAATCTTAATGGAGACGACATTGAAGTCAAATAATATTGCTAAGACCCCCCCCCATCCAACTTAATCCTCTGTTTTCGTCTTCCCAAGACATTTTATTGCAATTCCATCAACACACAGTTTTTTATATGAATATTTTACATTTCCACATTATTAATATTGTCATTATTATTATGAGGAGCATTTAATAGAATTCACGTCGGCTATTTTGTAAACGAGAATATTCAGTTCTTTTGTTGGTGAACTTTCAAACTTCAAAGAAAAATTTCTTCTCATCTTTTTGTTCTCTTTTAAAGCACCTTAGTTACAAGAGTGGGAAACAGAAAAGAACTCTATTTCACGAAATTCACGGCGTTTTCTAAACATTTATGTAATGAACGTACATTAGGGACATAGAAACAAGCGGTCAGGAATTTTTCATAAGTCACTTTGCTTTTAAGTGAGTAAAGGAAAAAAATTGATCCTTTTTTTATAAGACTAAATGAGATACAATGAAATTTCTAGGAATCAAAAGCAGTCTTAATTTTTATGTTAAAATATTTTAGTTTTAAAGTTATTGCACTTTATTTGCTCAAACTATGTATTTATCTGTCGCTCAGTCAAACGAATACGTTGCATATTTAATTAAGAATGAGTTAATTAATAAAATCAATAAAATACTAGCCGATCAATTTTCAGATAATATTACGTAAGGATGTTGCGTAAACATAATTAATCAATAAGACTATAAAGTTATTATTATATCTTATGTCTATGCAGGCAAATGTCTATATCTTGAAATTATAAAGTGTTCAAAGTTAAAGCATAAAAGTTCTATATTTG
>JAYRBW010005564.1:0-35163 GCA_036023295.1 Invenusta paracnida | reverse complement strand
AAAAGTCGATATTTTGAAAATGTTATAAGGTTACTTTTTTGAATATTATGTTTTACATATCATCAAAATATGTGTCTTTTATATATCTCAATTCTAATTTGTAATATTATTTAAAATACCAATAAAATGTTGTTTTTTTTTGGAAAAAATAAAAACTTCAAATTTTTAAGGGCTGATCACATTACTTTTAGAATGGCGGATAGAGAAAAAATATGCCAACGTGTCTACAAGAAAACGTTATTTGGTGACTCTAAAAGTCAGCTCAATCGGTTTAGTAGTTTTGAGTAATCTTAAAAATAGTGTGGGGCTATGGAGGGTTAAATAAATATTTACGATTTTAGATAATGGTTAAAAAGTGCATTTCTTTAACTGCAATATTTTTTTCCTCCTGCGATATTATTATCATAATCATCTGTTGCAACACTGCATATGTTTGTATTGTTTTTATGACTCAACATTTTCAATGAATCTAAGATCAGGTATTTAAAAATAATATTTAATTTATTGTTATGCATATTTTTTAGTGTTTTTTCTCCATATTGTTTGTTTGTACAGATATAAAAATATGTAGCAGTTAAAATATTGTGTATAAAACAGAAAAGTGCTTATATATGGGACATGCATTTATCTTATTCTAAATTCAGATATACTTCAGTTATACTAATATTAATTATACATTATTTTTACTAAACCTATTTCTTGTTTGACACATTTAATCCCACAAAATTATAAAAACCTTGTTTGTATTTTTATTTGTATTCAAACTTAAATTTTTTTGAAATGTCACCCTTCTATGTTAATAAGAATATTTTGAATATACAAATTTATTGACATTAAAAATATATATTAATAAAACTAATTATCATTGGTAAAACCATTGCAAAATTAATACATTTAGTGCAGTTCATTCAATGTATGAATGGATTATAATCACTCATAAGAGATGTTGTGTTATTTGTACAGTTCAAATAATCATGAATATGCCAACTTAAAAAAACACATTAATGAATTATAAATTTATAATTTGCTGCTAATGATGACTCTTTAAAATTAATATTTATATAGAAGTATATTTCAAATAATTAAGAAATATCCTTATTATAGACATATAATGATAAAATGTACAAAATATTTACACATTTACAATTTTAGCACTTTTTTACTCTGTTATTTTAGTATATTTATAAAATTAACCATTATTAATAACTCAATTTTATATTATAGTTTTCCAAATTAAGTACATATTTTGTTTTCATTGTATACTTCATTGTATACTTCATTGTTTACATTGTATACTTCATTGTATTTTAATTAAATGTATTAGATATCATATCTAAGAATAAAGTGAGATAAATACAGTTATATTTAATAACAATGTTATAATTATATTACATAATAATATGTTTTACAATATTTTAAACAAATATAATTTTTATATAATAATTTAGTTATTACAAATAGGTACATCTTTCAAGTTATACTAAAATTGTTCACTTTTCTGTCAATTATCAAACTTCTATAGATAACAAATATAATTATATTTTTAGTTCATATTTGATTTTAATTTCAATGGCTTCAATAATCTCAAATTGTTATTTCTTCATCTATAATTAAACTTATTTTGCTATTTATATTTTATATTTAAATTTTAATTATTATAACAAAATAATTACTTTTAACCATACTATTTTATACCAAAGTCGCCACTCTATTGGAAGTGTATTTCTGTCTATTACAATCTAATCATATTTTATTTATGCAGATTATAATTAGCAGTTATGGATCGCCTTTTACGTTTGGGCGCTGGTGGCATCCCTGGTTTGGGCCAGTCTACAGGACCACCCAGTGATGGGCCTGTGCCAGACACTGCTGAGCACGTCTACATCAGCTCCTTGGCTCTGCTAAAAATGCTTAAACATGGCCGTGCAGGAGTGCCAATGGAGGTGATGGGCCTCATGCTGGGCGAGTTTGTAGATGATTACACTGTTACTGTCGTCGATGTTTTTGCCATGCCTCAGTCAGGTACTGGGGTCAGCGTGGAAGCTGTTGATCCTGTCTTTCAAGCTAAGATGTTGGACATGCTCAAGCAGACAGGCCGGCAAGTTTAGATTGTAGATACCATTTTTCCAAAACTTTATCATAAAATATGTTTAGTTAGATAATATATTTTACTTTTTTTATATAAGTAAAGAATTAATAATAAATAGTAAAATATAGTAAATAATACACATAAAATGTCTAGGCTTGCTGTCCACAAATATTCTAAATTTGTACATATACCCGATTTTTCTCTATAATATATATACCGAGTTTTTATAAATGGTTTTACGGTCGAGAAACACAATAAACAAAGGGCCCTGCATTGCAGGAATTGAGTAAAGATGAAGTGCGAGCCGCAGAATTAGTGAAATCGTAGACAAAATGGCAAAAATCGACAGAATGGAATTTACTTCCTGATACATTTGCCTTTAGTACATCTCGAAAATACATCCGTTATAAATATGACTATCATATTTTAGTGTTTCTCAATCTAGATAATACACAATTTTTTTCTGGTATAGTCGAAATATGCTTGAATATTTTTCTCTAGAAAACGTCAAGACCCTGTCTAGGTGGAAACCCTGGTTGCACATATCCTTGATATTTGTTCTATTTGACAAATATGTGATATGTATTGCCTGTAGGTAGTACCAACATCTCTTTTGGGTTGATTACGAAATTATATTACTGGAACATAGCTAAAATATGCTTTTAACTTTAATGTAATTTACAGACAAAGTTGCAATCAGATTTACAGACATAGTTTAATTCTGTAACTAAGAAAACATGGGGAAATTATCGAAATCTATTACGAAAATACGATAACAATAGTTACTTCCTGTGCGACAACTAGTCATGAAGTTCACATGTGAAGTTCATCTGCTACTATACCATTTATAGTTGTTGAAATGGTGTATACTATCTTCTACGTGAATTAAGTTTATATTGATAGGAGTTAAAGATGTTAATTACCAATAAATGTAAACACATATGTCACGCCGTAGAAATTAATTATTACTATGTTTTATACAGTCTGTCAGTATCTTACAATGTACCTATTTATCCAAGAACTTTATCTCAGAACTTAATATTTATTCGTAGTAAACATATACTATCCACTGTATTTAATGCTTTTGTTTTCTTAATGACTTTCAAATATTTTAATAAAATATGTAATTTGTAATTAGTTTTGACCATGAAACAGTTCTGTTGCTAATGTAATATTTAAGAGTTTTCGAGATTGTTAGTCCGGAATTGTTTTTGATGTGTATCAATGCCACATATTTTAAATGAAATATGTCTCATAACACGTTTTGTGGTTTAACTTAATTTCATTTTAGGCCTGAGATGGTTGTTGGATGGTACCATTCTCATCCTGGATTTGGCTGCTGGCTGTCTGGTGTTGACATGAACACTCAACAGAGTTTTGAGGCGTTGTCGGAAAGAGCTGTTGCCGTAGTTGTTGATCCAATTCAGAGTGTTAAGGGCAAAGTGAGTGCATGTTATGAGTAACCAAATACTGTTACTTTTTAATTATTTCAATTTTAAGGCCTGTACATTTTATTCGAGCAATGATTAAGTCTAATTATTATTTACAATTTATTGTTTTTCACCTTAGTTTTTTCCTGATATTTTAGGATATAATTATATGTACTACTTCTTAAAATATAAGTAACAAGTTAATAAAATTTAAAATTGTACACTTTTCAGGTTGTGATCGATGCTTTCCGCTTGATCAATCCAAACATGGTCATTGCAAACCAGGAACCCAGACAGACAACTTCCAATTTGGGACATTTGAATAAACCCTCTATCCAAGCGTTAATACACGGTCTTAACCGACACTACTATTCTATACCGATTAATTATAAAAAGAACAAACTGGAACAGCAGGTGATGATTTTTTATAGTACTATACTGTAATATATTAGGAAAAAGAGATTTAACATATTATTAATTAACAAAAAAATTGAGTGCACCTATATAAGGAACGTATTGAATCATAATATAATTAAAATTCAACTTCTTAATATTTGTATTATATCATTTTTAATACTCTTATTGTTTTAAAATGTTCATACATTTATTTAACAACGATGTATATTAATAAGAAAATAAACTGTGCAAAATGTTTTTTATATGATTTTAATACCTAGACTATTTAGTGACGTTAAATGAAATTTGATTCAGTTTGTTTAGTAACTGGCTTTTATTATTTAAACCCGTTTTGTGACTTACCTATAGGAACTAATTTTTAAGACTGTAGAGGATATGAATCCTTGAAGACCTCCCCTCTGTGTGGATAGGGTTAGAGAAACTGAGAAAATTAAAAATATTTATCAGTTAAATTTTCCCTAGTTATAAATATATCTTGAAATGAATATATAAACATGTCTTACATATATACATATTAATAAATAGGATTGTAAATAGCTTGTACTTCTCTTGTCATATACCCCTTTATTATTCTTTCGTTTCAGATGCTCATGAATCTCAACAAGAAGACCTGGCAAGATGGCCTTACATTGGCCGATTACAAAGTGCATGGCACGGAAAATGAGAAAACATTAGAAACTATGTTGGACTTGGTTAAAAATTACAAAAAAGTGAGAAATCCAGATGTTACACTAATAATAACAATAATTTCTATTTTAAAACGATTATATTTCGATATTTTTCTTTATATAGAATTTCTATAATAATTTTCTAATAAATAAGTTTCTATAGAATTAATAAATGTTTTATTTATTATTGTTCATGCATTACATATTCTATCAATGATCTTTACTTTCATGTTATGCTTGAATTAATGATATTATGTTTGATATGTATATATATATATAACGATCGATTTCGGTTATTCAGGCATTAGAAGAAGAAGATAAAATGACTCCAGAGCAATTGGCCATTAAAAATGTTGGAAAACTGGTAAGTTTAGATACAAACACAATTTGTAGGTCCACAGAGGAATAATTTAATTTATATCTGCAGATTTTTAGACTACAATATAATCTACGTATTTATAAGCCTCTTATACTTCTACTTGTTTACTTTTACTTATTTAAGATATAATATTATTTGATTTGACTTCCACTTGTGGTCACTTTGTTTAATAATATTATTATACATATATACTTTTAGAATTTATATTTATTTAAGGGTAATTAATAGAGACTAAACTTCTCTATATATGTATATATACAATGGTTATGCAATACATACACACACAAAATTAAGTGTATTATATATTAAATACCCTGGTAAAGCATGACTGCGATTTACTCATATTTTTATAAGAGGGGTGATCTACCTAGTTATAATATATATAAATGCAATCTTTATAATTATTTTGCATTTTACTATTACGTCAATGTTTCACATATTTAGGATCCCAAGCGTCATTTGGAGGAACATGTGGATAAATTGATGACATCAAACATTACCCAGTGTCTTGGAGCCATGATGCATTCTGTTGTGTTTCAGTAAACCTTGTAATTAACTGTATTTAGTCAAACCCCATAAACACTTTCTCTGGTTTTTACCGTATTATGCGTACTTCTACATTCTTTGTTATATTCTGTACGCAGTATTTATTCGTCTCAGTTCAATTATGCTTTACTGGGTGTTCTTTTTCTAATAAATGTATGTTGACCTTGATTTGTTTTTTTCCTTGTTTTGAAACTTGATGGATTTGTAATTTTAAATACTGTGGCTGATCTCCCCGGTATTCCAGAATTAATAACAGTATTCTTATATTACTTAAAAGTCGATTTACATTTAGAATACATTTTTAGATAGAATACCTTATATGTAGTAATTATATTTGTAAACAACAAAATTTAAAAAATGTTACTTTTTGTAGATTATTTTAACAATTTTATACATAAATGACTTAATTCTTGCGGTGATGATCAATAAGTTTTCGCTTTTTTAAATAATTTTTAGTAATAAATCACAGAAACATAGAATACAATTTCATTATTAGAATTGAATATACCATGGCTTTTAGAAAACTTTAAACGGGTTGAGTGATTAATAAGTGCATATGTTTGGGATTTATTAAAAAGTATTATGTTGATCTAAAATTAGGTGTATCAAAGTATTTGTTTGTGAATTGGAATCGATTAGGTTTATATAGATACTGCCTTGACCGCATAAATAAGGCACTAAACCAACTGAACAAATTTCAACTTCAAGACTTTTTTTCAATTGTGTCATTTTAGTTATTAGACTAATTTTAAGTTTAAAATTTCGCTATACGATGTGTACTGTAAAATTTAAGATACATAATTAATCAATGCGATGAAAATAGCTTTCTGATAATGTTTTTCAAAGATGTTATATATTGTAATTCTCAAAATGAAATTACTTTGAACACAACATAAAGTCTAAATTAAAATGTATTCTTATATATATATATTATACATTAACATTGAAATCAATATCACTTTTATAAAAATTAACAAAAACATTGAAGAAACTGTTTTGAAAGTACTATAGGGTGAGCCATAAGTTCCGACCGATTTTCGAAATGCTATCGTTTTAAAAGCATGAATTATACACAATCAATAATAACACGAGCTATATTTTAATACACAGGTGTAAGTGATTGTAAATGCTTGCAAATTTATGCGTTTTAAAGTATACTCTTGTATTATTCATGCTTTTAAAACGGTAGCATTTCGAAAATCGGGCGGAACTTATGGCTCACCCTGTATCATGGAATAAGATAAATAGCTATATGAGGTTACTTTAAACATTTTATTTCGTATTCATACAATAGTGGCAAATAGATTTATCTAGAATAAATTACTGCTCTATCTAATAACACTTCAACTTATTACCACTATATAAAACTAAAACCCGTATTTATAAGTGCTTTTAATGGTGCTGAAAGTAAACTCAGCACATTTTTTGTTCAAAATTTGATTTTCTACTGAATAACAACACTTCCTACATATTTCAAATTCTTTATCTATATATCCTAGCGTTAACATAATTATATATTTTTATAACAACTACTCATGTTTACAATAATTTATTTCCTGAGAACTAGAAAAAGTTTGCAAAATTTATTTTTTACCAAATATTTTAGACTAAAAAATTCAAATTGCACCCCTGAAAAATGAACAAGTTTTATTTGAATAAAAACACAGTTTTAATGTCGCTGAAGTGCATTTAAGCAATCGAAATAATTTTAAAATGTGAACTTAATTTATATAATGTTAAAAAATAAACATTGTTTAAAGTAATTACCCAGTTTACGGTACTAAGCTTGAAATATCGCCAAACTCTTATTAAAATATAGTGAAATAACTTTATTCATTGATACATCATTTAACGAATGAACGTCCTATATATTTTCCTATTAACAACATTATTTCTTGTGGTTTATTTTAAATGCTTGATTTAAAATGTTCTAATCGTAAACTAAATTACCCAAAATTTACGCATTTATAGCGCAACATGTTTCCCGTCTGCAAGAAACAGCATCATCAGGCAAATAGAAATAGGGACACTAAACATTTGTGTAGTTATAGACGATATGACTAAACGTTTATAGTAGTGAATAAATATCAAAAATTAATTATACAATTCTAAAATGTAAGAGAAGAAGAGTAAAAATTAAACAAATTGCGAGTGAGGCCTATGCACACTGAATGCGGCGCGGCGCAGTGCGTAAAAGATGTGTAAAAGCATTAAATCTTATAGAGCAATGCACACCGAAAGCAGCGCGATGCGGCGCGTCGACAATCAACGATGAAATTTCTCAACGTTACGAGCGTCAAAAATCAATATTAACCATGGCTTACTGACTCAGTATACTGTCCTCCTTTTTTTCTCTTTATATGTAGATTTTCTGCAGAGAGTGTATCGATTTTTGCTGCACTCTGACGCGTTCGGTGTAGTTTGCATTTTTGACGCGCCGCGCTGCGTTCAGTGTGCATAGTCCTTTTAGACATTTATTTATTGATTTAGACAAAATGTAGACATTTTTTATGAAGAGATTCCTTAACAGATAAATGTAATTTACATTTAGCAGTATCTAAAATGGAAAAATCTTTAAGTGGAATACTTACATAATAATCTATTAGAAAAAATAATAGATTTATTGAAAGAGACCTGTTCCTTAATGCGATTATATGTATAATTTCCGATTAGTTTTACCTCCATTAATAGCACAATTATATAACACTTTGTTTTCAGAACAATTAAATTTGTAAATCATATTAGAACGAAGAGCTACATATTTAATAGAAACATAACAATAAATCTTACAAATAGAAAAATCAAGTTTAGCATAAATATTAAGTTGCTCACATAAACGATAAAAAGCTTGATGAAACTTAACAGAGGAAAAAATTTACAATTAAGATATAACAATTATTTTCATTATTAGGTACAGAATTATTTCGAGACAATTTATTGGAAATAAATGAGTTAGCAATCTACGCCAAAATAGAATTATGATGAAGTTCAGAAACATGCAATGTACATAATCTGAGGAAATGGATATGTAAATATGACCAATTCAGGCAAATACGAAAAGTACGATATAAAAATATTTTATAAGACCATGAGTTTTTTAGGAAGATAGGCACAAATCATAAACAGTTAACAATAAATTAGTGTCAATGAGATTTAGGAAAATAGAAGTGGAAAAAGCATTATCTACTACATTTAGAAAGAGACACATCCGAAAAAAGAAGATAGAATTATGTTCAATAGTAAATGTTATGCTAGGATGATGTATGTTAATGTGACTTTTTTTAGCAAGATCTAAATTACAAAAAAATATCATCAATAAACCATGAAAGATACATATTAGGTGGAGATTCAAAACAATTTTGCTAGCAAGAGTTGAGCCTAGAAGGCTGCCCATTGCAATGCCCTCAGTTTGTTTTTGAAGAACATTTTAAACATATTTAATAGATAATTCAATGGTTTCAGACAAAGGAACACATATAGAAAAAAATTCGACATCATAGGAGATAAAAACAGATTGATCATTATTATTAACAGAAGTAATTTGATCAATAAAATCAATCGTGTATTTCAATAAATTATAGAAGAATGGGTAGACTAAAAGTAATATTAAATATTGTTTATAAAAAACTTAAGAACAAATATCTATATTTAAACAATTTTAACATACGTAAATTTTACTACATTTATGTCTAAAATAATTTCATTGCATAAACTGTTTCACCGATGTTATTAAAACAACATTTTGCAAAAGCTTTCTGATTAAAGAATCAATAAAAGTCAATAGGTACTCTATATTTTTGCTCTAATAGCATCTTAATATGTTTCATATTTTTGTAATCCGATTTTGATTGTTAATAAAATAGGATTAATTACTGAAAATATATGATTGAACGTAATTCTTTATTGTGTAATATTAATTAATTATCGGGATATTTGAATTACATTAAAATGAAACAATGATTAATTTGAATTAGGACTAATTTGTTGCTAAATGTTCTAATTACATGAACCAAATTATGTTTGTGTTTTGTATTCATTTTTAATAGAATTTCTAAAAACAGTCCTACTCCTAAAATATACCAATAATTAATTAATACCAAAACATATTTTTATAGAAGTATTAATACTAGTATCCATGCTAGACTAAAGCGTGGATGTAGTTCCATTTAGCATTGCAGAAATATTGACTATTAATTAGTATATAAACAATTCAATATCATTGCCATGCAGCGAATTTCATAAATTCACAGTTATAAAAATGTCGACATATTTGAATTACTATTTTTACAAATAGTTATGTTTTCTTCTGAATCCAAATATTTATATATATGTATGTATATGTATAAAGATTATAACTCTACACTTTCTCTGAATAACTACCTTTCTTTCCCTGAGGCTATTTGTTTCTTTTGTCTGTTTGTTTATGATTCACGCATCATGCATATTTACATTACAGCTTTGATGAGTTGTAGCAAGTTGGACAATTCAGTTCTGATATAAAAAGAGGCTAAAAGTGGGAGATACTGTTAGGAAAGCCTTTGGTAATCCTCAACTAATGACCAGTCTTATCGGAGGAACAATACCGCAATTTCTTGAGGAGTAACAGACGGGAAAGAAGCCGTATATTATGCCTCGTATAGTTGTGGAACACTGCATAATCGCCAGTGGTACTGCCTACAATTCGGGATTCCGTCAAGCCGACCGACTATAATTTCCTTTGTAAATAATTGCTCGACTTGCTTTCTGCTAATCAGACAGACTTGAATTTGATAAGAGGATGGCTGGGGTAAACGCCGAGTATTCTTCGTACAAATTTTCACTTCTATAACAAGTCTGTATGTATTCTTGGACTCTACTAAAATTGCTACTTGTATTATAGTTGTTATTCTTATAGTATTACAAAGTTGATATGGCAGCTAGCCTATGTATATGTACAGGACTCTCCGTTACAAGCTTCTAATTGCCCATAGCTTGACTACTTTTTAAAGATTTTATCAAATTCTGTTTGGAAACGTGTAAATAATTTTTTGCAGATTTTTAGTCCTTTCCAGAAAGCTAATTCCTTTTTTTACCAACCACATCGATTTAAATATTTTGAATTCTGTCAAATAATGTAGAGTAGCAGCCTTGTATCATTATTTCTAAGGCGTAGCAATTGAAAGTTACATATATTGTGCATGGAGACTATACATAATATGTGTATATATGGACATCCAGGACGTCAACCAATTGAACTAGTGAAAACAAACTTGGCGGCCGACTTTTAAATTAATGTCAGTTCTGTCGTTTTCAACCAATTTAATATAAATTGTTCACATATTTTCAAATAACAGCACCAGTTTGCCACTACTTTGTTTGTCGTTATATGTTTCTGGTATTCCGTTAATACGGGGACAAAAATGGGGAGAATTTTTAGTAAAATAGAGATAAATAGTGAAAATATAGATGATAATTTAAATTAAAACGAGGCTATGTATAAGCATTTCGAAAAATATGAAAGTTATATAACATATAACACTGTGTTCCGTTATCCATTTTCTCAGTTCCAATATTGATTATCTAAAATATATTTTATTTTATGTAAAATAAAGTTGTGACTAATTTCCGCTTTACTGAAGTTAATTTTCATTGCTTTAATATCGAAAGTTACAAACTCGCTATTTAAAATAAATATTCAGTAAAAATAACTTTATATCCGTAAATCTAACTATTAATATATATTTAAGATATATATACTTAGAAACATTTTTATCAAGTAGCCCTAAACATTTGAAAATATAGATAACAAAAATACAAAATAGTATAAAAATTCTAATTTGAAAATCGCTCGATTGAATAGTATTCTGATTAGTCCAATAACATAGGACAATTTATTCAGGAATTTAAAAAATGTACACGATCAATTTTAACATGTAATAAAAATTAATTCAATGAATTTAATTCAAATATTGTAAATATTTCACCGCATGCTCTGTAATAATGAGCTACCACATCTATTACCATTTATCCAGAGTGGAATCCAACCATATTCCTCGTCAATCTATAAATTTAAGAAGTCTCTTTGATTTTTACCGTTAATTACCATTTTATGAAAAATATATAAAATGGTATTTCTAATTAATTATTGATACCTAAGTAACTATTGAATCATTCACTGCCGAAAACATCATTCAATAAAAGGTTTTATATAATGCATTATTTACCAATTCTATAATTATTTTTGGAAGTATTTTATATATTAAATTAGTATAAAAAATTAAAAACAAATAAAAAAGTGACAGATATAGACATTTACGCAGTCCATTTGTTTGACAATGTGGACAAGTATTCATATTTTTTTAGTTGAACAAGGAATTAGGAATTATTTAATTAAATAAAAAAATATATATGTAACAATACAGTCTACAATTTTCTAAATAACAATTTTTTCATTTCGTCTCTTCATACTGATCAGGAGTCTAATATTTGTTTTATTTTAACAAATGGGGACGGGGTGGTCTAGAGGTAGACTGTTGGACTGCTGGTCAGTATGATAGTATTTCTGCCGGGGTTCGAACCGAATTAATTACTCCGTCCCTGGCTGGCAGCTGTGCGCCAGTCGATAGATTAGCGACACAAAAGGGTTCGTTTGGTTTTAAAATTGTTGTAACTTTGTGCATATGTCACTTAGAAAAATAAGCCCATAAAAAACCTCGGCTAAACTTGCCTTACATCGATAATGTTTCGTAATAAAGTAATTAATCAATTTAAAATTTCCTTTAACGTACATATATATATAAATATTAATTGCGTTTTTAGATCTTTTAAAAGAAAAAAACTAGAAATTGTTGATTGAAATCGAATACTTCAACGGATCTGCACACTAAGATAGTCAATACATTCTCTTGTTCGTGTGATACATGTTTTACATTAGTAAAACCAAAAGAACCTAACAACTAGGATCAAGGAGAATCGATTAGGAAAATCTTCAATTGGAATCAATTTGGCAAACTTTAATACTTTTGATATATTTTATTTAACGATTCCTTTTAAATAATTTGTTTGCCTCCTTTTTTATTAACGTGTTTTAGCCTCCATAAATTATCTCTAATTGTCTTTCTCCTAAATTGTTTAATGTGATGTAATTTAAGTCATACTAATTAACGCGTCTTGCATGTGTATTTTGGTTTTTCTAAATAGTTCAACTTATTGTTCCAGACATTATTACGCAATATTCCCGCCACTTTCACATTTATTATAACTGGAGAGAGGACATTTTGTCTTGAAACGTGTTGTGCGATGAAAAGTATTTAAGTTTGTTGTTGATTGTTTTTACTTTTTTTATTTACAAAC
Organism: Invenusta paracnida; assembly: GCA_036023295.1. Lineage (NCBI taxonomy): Eukaryota > Metazoa > Platyhelminthes > Proseriata > Coelogynoporidae > Invenusta > Invenusta paracnida. The sequence continues at coordinate 22,302 of JAYRBW010005564.1, read as the reverse complement.
ATATTTTATTTACTCGGCTCATTTTATTTAATTATTTATTAATAACGTTTGTCACTTCGGACATTTTTTATTTCTATTTTTAGACAAATTAATTTTATCACAACGTAGTGTGTGTGATTCTATAAAAGAAGTCAATGTTGTTGATAACTTGTTTTTTAAATAGTTTTAATAACATTTATTTGGTAAATATTGTTTAAATAAGTAGGTCAATTTGAAAATCTAGCTACAGTTTTGTTATATAAAATTGATAAATTAAAAAATACCTAATTATAACTTAGAAATAAGCTTAGACATCATTGAATTAGGTATACATAATATGTCAATTTAACCAGCTATCTTGAATTAATTTAATTAATTCTACCTATATAACAATTTATTAACAAGATTATGCATAGAAATAGTTTTCGTTTAAAATATGTTATTTTATGCATAGACTATGTATATAAAGTCAAGTTTACAATGCATAGACAAGTTGTACTTAACAGGGCATGGAGACACCTAATTTTATTGTGGAATATTTATTAACTATGAAACATTTCAAAGGCTATATCAGAACAATATAAATCATACAACTCAACAAATAAGATGCTGTTAACACCCATCTAGCTAATTGCTGACGCTCTCGGCTTGGCCCAGAACCCGTGTTCTTCTTTCGTCAGCCTTATTGATTGATATTGACGTTTAATCGATGATAAATTTTGTAAATAAAATTGATATTTTTAGATTAATCGCAGGAATTGTTATCAATAAAAGTAGTACAACAGTCTTACCTAACAATATGCAACACCATAAAAGTGTAGATTTCAAGTGAAAATGAATACATTTGTTTATATATAGATATATTTAATATACAATATAATAATATAATATATGGAAATTATATAAAATAATGCATAGAATAAAATCACGTACTCTCATTTGCAAATCCTTGACAAAACTCTGATTCTATTAATCCTCGAATTGTAAAGTAGGACTTTACAAATTTTGAGTAAATAATTATTGAAATAGGCGTTTTATTGTATTAATTATATTATATATAATACTAATAGTATTACTCTATGACTAATAGTACCTATATAATATTACTTTGATAACATATTTTTATTAGTAATTTAAATTATAATAATGTAACAATTTTGAGAAAATATCTGCTCCCTTTGAATTACATACTACAATTAGATATTTAATACATATATCCAATTAACTATAGGAAATATTTTTCAAATTGACGTATTATCATTTTTCAATAGTAACTAAAGCATACTTTGATTACATAGTATACTAAATGTCGAACAGGATATGGATGAAAATTGAAGTATACCTACCTCTAACTGTATGTGAAACTCGCTATAAAAATAAATAACTACTCGAAATTGTAAGCAACATTTGCAGAATAGGCATATTTACATGCTTTATAACCTTTTAGCATCAATTCATATTGGAGAAAAAAAAGAGAATTAAGTCTATGTTATTCTTCTTATATATTACACCCAAGTCTTCTGCGACCATGAGCCATTGAAACAATACATTATTATCCTATAGATTACTTATAATATAGTAAGCTGAGATGCTGACCGGTTCGTGATATGCTGAATAGTCGTCATGAAAAGGCAGCGTGGGTCAACAGAAAGTCATCTCAAAAGAAACGGGGAGTCAATTCGACGTCCGGCTCAATGGAGCAGAGAATAACTGACAGGGGAAATGATGTGAAGGAGACTAACTCTATTCCTACGATACAAGAACAACAAAGAAAACAGCTTATACCTGGCTGAGTATATATTGTGTGTTCCGTAGAAAGAGAAGTAAAACTTTTAGATATACTATGTTTTATGTACAACTTTATGGGGCGAGATACCCTCGTAAGAACTCAGAGTTGTGAGAGATGTCGTGTGCGAAGAGTAAGAGATCGGAAAAGGCACGGTTATAATACGAGGAAACATCACGAATCTAAAGAAGACAATTCTATGCATTCCTGTGCTCTCATACCTGGACCAACCTGCCTATCGTTGCTAGTTTTGCTCGAATCTTTCACCAGAGTGTATTCTTGTTCTCTCTTCTTGATGTTATTGTTCCGTCACTTTGCCACACTGCAACTGCCGTTATCTGCCTCTCAGAGAGAGCTCTGAACTTGACGCTGCCTACTTCTTTGTTAGGTGGGCGAACGACATAATGTGGACGGACAGCAGGCAGGTAGAGCAGTGTGGCGACTGTGCAATACTAAAATGGTCTAGGAGGAGAGGGGAAGGAGAAGCAAACAATGACACGAAATCATAGACTTTATCGGATATTGACCAAAATCAGCCTAGCGCAGTAAGTATCTAGGGAAATAAGTTTCGTGTATTTATCCAACGACTTCATTATATAGCAGACTGTGTCGGTCGGGAAATTATTGCCGCTTTAAGTTTTTCTTCTCTAAGTTTCTAGCTGACATAATAGTTGTCGATATATTAGCACTGACTGTCGCCTCTTTAATTCAGTTTAGAAAGGTTTCAAAGTTTAAAAATACGAAGGCTGACTGTCGCTCATTTGACCAGCAATCAATACCATGGGAAAATACCACTGATGTTAACTAATTGATCCTTCACTGCAGGGCACAGTTCAACTTTCTTTAATTTTAGATTTACCAATTTAAGTTTAATCAGTGAAAATCACATATATATATGTATACTTATAGAGGTACAAATAGATTGATCTACTTGCTCTATGACTAGTATGTTAACTCGATACCCACTGTGAGAAAGATCAATGAGTGTGTATAAATTACTAGTAAAAGAAATAGGACTCTGCTAAATTTCCACAAAGATTATATTCCAGGCACGTACTAGCTTTTAATTAGAATGATGTACAGCATTTGACCGACAATGAAATACTGAACTGGTACCGCAGCTTTATATATATATATATATGCATATATATTAAATACTTATTTCCATATATTTCCACACATGACTGGACTCCAAGGGAATAGTTTTTCTAAAATGTTTTAAACTTGGCGATTCTTTTAAACATCGGCATCGACCCAATCAAATAATGTTGTACTCTTTTCATATTTAATTTATAAACGGATACTTTGAATAGAACTTTTCGATAAAAAATTGTCCAAACTGATGCTTAAAATATTATTTTAAAATTATTGGAAGGACGCATACTTTTATTATAATTAATGTAAATAAAAGAGTATTTACTTAAATTATATGTGCATTTTACCCAACTAAACATATGTTATGGGAAGATATATGCAAATTATAGACTAAAAACGTGTCAACCAAATGTTTTTGTTTGTTGTTTATTTTATTGTTATATTGTAGAATGTTTTTAACGATTCTAATTATAATACCGTCATAGTTTTTGCTGCATTATAAAACACAAAACAATGTGCTTATAATATTTATTACATTTTAATATACATATTGAATAATTAGTAAAAGAGATGTTTGTATATCTTGTATTCAGTGAATTGTGAGAAGCTTTGAGCTATGTCATGTAATAATGGCTACAGGGATATCATGAATTGAACAGTTGAATTGTTTATTCTTCTTTTACAGTATACCTAAAATAAAGAGTATATATGAGTACGAACTTATAAGTACAAAGTTTTTCCTAGTTGAAGGGATAATTATTTTCTATGTTCGTTTTAGACATTTTACCATGCTTCATCTATAGTTAATATTAAAATTTTGAAATTGAATTGATTATTTAATTATTTATTATTAATTATTAAAGATTTGATTTAATCTAAAATTTAAATGATAATGAGAAAATAATTAAATGTTTTGTAATTTATGACATAAATGTATGAAACAAAATTTCTTTTAATACTAAAAATTATGATGAATATTTAGTTTCCGAATTTGCCTAAATTTAGTTATAACAACATCTCCATCTATGAAAGTTATAGGTACATAAAAGCAGCGTTGAATAATTTTTTGTTGATCATTTAATCGAAATAATTTGTTATACTAATTTAATAATTTTATTATTTAAACAAATTAAAGTAATAATGTGCAATTAATTATTTTTGCATTAATTCTTTCATAATTGTGCGTTATGTGTATATTAGATTTTTTTAATAAACTTATTGTTCATAACTTATTCAACTTTTTAAATATAAAATTTATGCAATTATTTATTGTTATGTGATAATTTTGAAATTGTTAATATATTTTTTAACTGGATGATACACTATATATTGATAAATATGGATTTAAACCATTTAGTGTTAATGAAAGAGAACCATTTTAATCGACTTTATATTTTGTCATTATTTACGATTGTGATTATTTTGTACACAATAAATAATTGTTTCCACACAATCTTAGGTATCTCAATATGCTTCCGCATTCACCATGCTTTCATTTGTATAAATAAAGTTTCTCGTAAGATTAATATTTATTCCCCTTCATAGAAGTTTCTAATTACTATTCTTCCCACAGCAAAACAATAATTTGTATCCATTTAGAAATTGGACGCCAATAGTTCACTTTAACTTGATTTATTTTCCCAATCATCCGTTCACACACACATAATACATATTATTTTTAAACTTGAGATGAAAGGAAATGGCACCGCGTATTTAACTGCGGTGAAAGTTTATGCTCTTCAGTTAAAATTCGTAGTTTGCGCTCCTGTCACTTATAATTTAACTATTATTAAATAAGTACGAACTCTTCCGCGAAAATCGATCCATACGTTTCAAAATCGTATCATTGTAAACGTTATAGACCCCTTTTCATTATATAAAAGTAAATTTTCCAACAAAGAGATAAAAATAAAAGTATGACTAGGCACGGGGTTGATTATAGAGCAAACTATCCTGGATACAAATTAATGTTTTCCTATAAATTTTATCCGCCGTTATATTTCTCATATAGTATAATATACCGATTTAAGTATGCCATATTATAGTGTATGTGATATTAGCGATATACCGCGACACATCCAATAAATTCGTGTACCTTTCACAGACTGGCGCTTTGAGAACGGATGCAGGGCATCTCCGGAAGTACTTATTGAAATAGTTGTAACATGGAGATGAGCACATCCAAGATACAAACACTTAACATTGTATCGTCTAGAGCATTTTTCTAGATCGTGTTGGGTTTCAAACCTAAACTTATCGGTAATAACAGTCTCGATTTTGCTTGTAATAGATATAGTAATATATGTAATACGTTGTAACCTGGAATCAGTAGAATTTCTGTCAGTACCAGGTAAGGATATTAGCTGTGTTTATTTCATTTATATTGTTGCAAATTACGAGCACTGCAAATTTTTTTGTCGTTTAAGAAATTTTTCTTGTCTTTATATTAAATATGTGTGATTTTGTGTGTTCTTGATAATTTATGTGTTCTAAAGGGCGTTTTTTTTGGTGGTGTGTTCTTAATATTTCAGTTTCGAAAATTTAGAACACTATGTGTTCTAAATATTCAGTAAGTGTTCTTAAATATATTCAATGAGTGTTCTTAAATATATTCAATGAGTGTTCTTAAATATATTTAGTGAGTGTACTCACTAGTTTGAGTAACACTATTGAGACATGTAATGCATCTCATTTATATATTGTGTATAGTTTAGAAATGAGAAAGACAATTTACATTATAAGTAATTATTCATCAAATATTGAATACTAAAGTACCTATAGGTAGATATATAATGATATCGTATATATGAATAAGTATAAATTTATTTACATATACATCTAACAAGGAAGAAAATGAGCAATTATGATATTGCAGATGAACATAAATAAACGAAGACTGTTTCTACAATTATAGTTAGAATTATAAAATTATACATTTAGATAAGAGCAATTTCAAGTTTTGTGTACATCAACTATTTTTGTATTATAGAAAATAAAAAATAGTAATTCTGCAATATGTTAAAATACATATTTATTTTTTTATTAAAAAAATTAACAACGGCTTTTTAAGTTACGATATTTCTATTTTTAATACTTATACAATTGATCTCTGCATATCCATTTTATGCAATATAGCATAAATGAACAGACAAAATTATTATCTTTAAATGTATATATATATATATATATATATATATGACGATTATTACCTTTGTGAGACAATTATTCCTATACTTGAATAATTGAAAACCATAAGAAACGTTTTAACGATAATTTCCGTCAACTTACAAGTTTGGTTTAAAAGAAGATTTTAATAAAGTTTTAGAAGAAGCTAATCGATATTTATAGTCTTCGGATAATAATTAAATCGAGGAAACGGCTAAGATATCACAAATTCCCCAAATTCATAATTTTGAATAGATAATTAATAATATATATAACATTTAATTTGTCAATATGAGTAATATCATTTAAACAAATACCTAATGCTGTAATGACTGCATTTAATATCCTATTTTAAGATTTTTTCTGCACATCAACGCATGCACCACGACACGGGACGTTTTCTTATAATTCGAACTTTAATTTTCTTCTTCTTTGCTTTTAAAATATATTTATATTTTCCCTATCTGTTATTTTATAGGACTGAAACGATATTTTTAATTCATACTTTAAAATAATTATTCTTTTATCAAACGAATTCTTAAATTTATCTATTCAAAATAAATTTCGACATAATAACTAGGCATGTGTGCTTATAAATTCAAACTCATTCTACAAAATTACAAGATCGCCATGTATGTATGTATTAATTCAGGTATATGCACATCATTTGTGTAATCAAAAGAATTATTCAAGAAAACACGTATAAATGAAATTATACATTCAAACTCTTTCCTCAATTTCATAAAAACGCGGAGATACTTGTGTAACTCTAACGCGAAATATGCGTGTATTTCGACATATGTTTAACATGCAAATTATATATACCTTTATGTATGCATATATTGACTATATAATACCTTATTCCTACATTTCCAAGACTAGGTGTTCACGTATGTGTAAAATTTTGGAGAACATAGTCTTTTTAGTCGAATTCGTGATGTACAGAAGACTCTAAGTCTAGATGGTCAATTCATGCGTACAAGACAGAGATATAATCCTTCATTTGATCACATTTCTCAAAATATATCTATTCAGGTTCGCTAATTTAAAAGAAAATTCTTTACTCACTCGTCTCACCTTTTTTACTCAAACTATATATTTGCTTTGAAGCTTTTAGGTATGCCAGGCACCTTCTTGTTACCCCTCATATAAAGAGATAAATATATATTTCCTACAAAGAGTGGTTGCTATTTAATTAATTAACGATTTTAAAATAAATATTGCATTATTTTGATGAAAAAGTAACAGTACAGAGATAATATTTATGGGAAAGAAAATCATGTTGTACTTATAATTTTTTTAAATATACTGAATACTAACATGATTGAGAATAAATTAATTGTATATCGGAAACTTTTAAACTCTCATTATACATATACAATAGATTGTTGTACTTTTCAGTACACAATCGTAATATATTACTTTTGGTATGTGTATCTTATACAACATTATATCTATTTTATATTCAATATTTTTATAGTGATACGAATAATACTCATTAGATTGCATTTAAAATGAAATTTTATTTAAATTTATAAATGTACATAGAAATGTTACGCTTAATAATAAATGAGCATATTATATTTTTGTTTTGCAATTAATTTGAATTACGTAGATTTTATGAACGTACTATATAATATATAAATATAACACTTTCTTAGACTATAATCTTATACAAATAGTAACATTATTTACTTATGAGATATTTACATGAAATATATTTTTGTTTTTAATATTTGTAACTAGATATACCTACGCACGTCCATGCAGATGATCTGTGAAATACAACACTATTTTCCACTAATTATAAATAGATTTTTCTTCAAAATTAATCGGAAAGGTTTCTATTCTATCTTATTCTATTTCTTGAAAGGTCCAGAATGAATTGATCAAATAATGTATAATATAACATAAACATTAAAATTATATGCATTTATTGTTTTTATATATTTATATATATATATTCCTATAATTATATAAAATCGAATTGACACTTAGTTTTTAATATCTGTATTTAATGAATATTCATTTTATTCATTAGTATAGGTACATAAAGACACACCGTAAAATTAATTAATAATATATATATATAAAGATGAATAAATTGACAGCTAACTCATTTGAAATAATTATATTCGAAGCAAAAAAGGCAGAAATAGACAGAAGCTAAATGAGAGGTTTGTAAGCAAATATCTCAAAGGTTATAGTTTACATAGGAAGCTGGCAACATCCAATCATCAAGCTGCACTGTGATACGCAGGCTTATCAACAAATCCCGTTGCGTTGTTTTGACACTTCTTAAGCATTTGTTGTTATTCTCCGCGGATATCCAAGTATTACACATGTTATGAATAAATGTGACAAATACCGGTTAATTTTGAACTTATTTGGAATAAATATTGCAACATTTATGCCTTTGGGTGTTTCAGTAGAAGTTAATTGGAAATGGAATAATCTTCGCATTTAACAAAATGTATCAATGATACCTATTTCTGTAACCTCATCTAACAAACAAAGTTATGATATTTTTAGCTTAACAAAGTGAAGATCAAATCTGTCCGTAATGATAAACTACGACCATTATATTTGTGTTTTTTTAATAGTCATTTTATTACACCAATCTACTTTCAAATGCATCAGCGCCAGAAAAGTTGAAGTGGATTTTGTCGTGGTTGAAGAGTCAGCTAACAACACCTTCCTCGGCAATCTGCCCAAAAAGCTTCTAACCGCGGGAAAGATGCTTACCGAGGAGTTACACGGGTTCAACTATCAGTTCATGGGACGGAATCGCTACTTCGGCATTGATAGCGCTTCGGGCGATATTTCTGTTTTGTCGCGAATTGATCGCGAGTCTCTCTGTCGGACTGATAAGACGTGCTGTTCACCAACTCCTAATAAATGCTTTCTGCGTGCCTTGGTGATAAACCTGAACGCTCGAGGTTCCGAAAGTCAGAATTTGGTCGAAGTGGTCTTTTACATCACGGATATCAATGACAATCCACCGGCATGGCCAACGTCTTTTATTACGCTGGATATCCCCGAACACACGCCCATAAATTCTCGGTTTAAACTACCCAATTCCTTAGACCCAGATCAGGGGCCACAGAATACGACAGATCGATACGATCTAGTAACAACGTCACAAGGCATGTTCAGCTTACAACCGGAATTAATTGAGAATAAGTGGAATGAGGCCAAAGAATTTGTTCTTTGGCTTCAGATAGAGAAAGATCTAGACAGGGAAGTGCAAAACTTTTATCAAATAGTAGTCTCGGCTGTGGATGGTGCAAATTTCCCTCTGACAGGATACGTCACTGTCAATATTTCGATAACCGATATAAATGATCAAAAACCTATATTTAATATGGAGAATCCGGTTGTGACTGTTAATGAAAATCTGCCAATTCATTCAAAGATCTATCAAGTTAAAGCTAGTGATCCTGACCCAACTGATAAAATACGGTTGCGCTATAAAATGGGATCTTCTGTGACTAATAAGGTGTCCAAGGTATTCCAGATAGATGAAATTACCGGAGATATTTTCCTTCGTGAATACTTAGATTACGAGAAATCATGGGAGCCATATAAAATCCCTATCTCAGTAACGGATGGTAAGCACATCACGGAAACGACCCTAACAGTTAATGTTCGCAATGAAAATGACAATCCCCCTCAGATTTTGGTAAATTCACATCTTATGAAAGGCGATGGATCACTGTGGATCAAAGAGAATAAGCAGGCCAATCAACTTATTGCCACATTCAGTGTCACTGATCCTGATGATAGGCAGCAGAAGGAAGAACTACGATGTCATACCAGCAACTCAATGTTTGTTATAAGTCCACTTTACGATGATGCAGTGAACCAATTCAAGTTGATTAGTATTGTGTCTTTTGATCGAGAACGCGTGCCAATGTATACCCTTAACATAGAATGCTCGGATAATGGTAATCCAGCAAAAACAGCAATAACACCTTTGACAATCAACGTTGAAGACGAGAATGACTCGCCTCCTAAATTTTCTAAGCCCTTTTATCGAGCTACAGTACGCGAAGGTGCTCCTCATGACACACACGTAACCCAGGTAACCGCGACAGATGCTGACTCTAGCGAACAGACAAAGATTAACTACTACCTCGATGAATATTCAAAGCTATCATTTCGCATTGAGTCAAACACTGGTACCATTTACACTCAAACCGTGTTTGATCGTGAGAAAACAAAAGAGATTAACATCACTGTTTATGCTACAGATTTTCCGATAAATTCTAAAGAGCAACAATTCTGGTACAAGTTCCATAGTAGCAGAAATAGGGAAGGTTTATCGGATGAAGGAAGGGTAAAGCGCATTAATACCGCTTCAGTGATAGTACAGGTGAACATTTTTGATGTTAACGATTGCAGCCCTAGATTTGAACAGAACTCATACGAATTCGAAGTAGAGGAGTCTCGGCGAAACTTTCGAGTTGGAAAGGTGACCGCACGTGACGACGACGTCTCCCAGCGAAACAATCGAGTGACGTACTACTTAAAAAACAACCCGAGTTATCCCAAAGCCGACAATTATTTTAAGGTCAATGTTAACACTGGAGAGATTTATACCATTTCGAACAAAATCGATCGTGAGCAGACACCTGTGATCCCGTTCCAAGTTGTAGCACGGGATCAGGGTCAGCCGAGCCAATCTACCTTGGTTGATATTCTCGTTCACATTCTGGACGTAAACGATGAAAAGCCTACATGGGTGTTTCCCAAGGGTGCCAATAAATCAGTAAACATTTCCCAGGAGGTGTCAGTTGGGCACAAAATTGTGCAAGTTCAGGCAGTGGATCTGGACGAGGGGCCACGGGGACAACTGTCTTACACTATCGTCCATGGCAACGAGAAGGACTACTTCGACTTGGACTCGAAGAGCGGGGAGCTTTATCTGGCCAAACCGCTTCCCAATGAGGCGGTTTACCTGCATAAACTCTTCCTCAAGGTGACAGACCATGGCAATCCACCCGAAGAGAACACCTGCGAACTTCAGGTTAACATACTCACGCGGTCCCTTTATCATAAGTTAAATAATCGGCACGTGGAGAAGGATTTGGTCATTATGATTTGCATGATTGTGACAACCCTGGTGATCTCGCTAATTCTCATTGTGACTCTGGTCTTTCTGCGCTGTCAGTTCTGTCGTCGGTTATGGATGAAACGGCGATTACAGCAGCCTTACACAACTACGGTTCGGGTGTGCAATCCTGATGGTGAGTCTACAGCCTGTCTGCACTCGCCAGTAAAGAATTTATTGCTTGTGTTTATAGTATATTGCAACATCATATTAATTAAAATAAAATGTTTTCATTTTAATTAATATACTAATGGTTCAAATGTAAATTTTAAAATTATAGAATTAGATTATAATAACATAACAAAGCTATTGATATATGTATAAAGTTATAATCAACCTTTAAGTTAGGTTTTGATTAATATTATTGCAAGCTGATATTAATGTTTCTTTATAGAAAATCAATATTTATAAATCTAACATTTATTCATTTTTTAATATTGATCACTACTGATTGAAATTAGTGTGGTGCATCATTTTAAAAATTGTTCTGTTTAACAATTTAAACGTTCCATTACAAAACTTTTAATAATTTAAAAATATTTTTACTTAAAAAGGTACACTATTAAAAATACATTATTTTCTACTGAACATCGAATGTATTAAAATACTTCGAATTTCAAATTCTTACCATTGAAAATTTAATTTATACAGTGAAAACGTTAAAGTAAGTTTCTCTTATTTATATATATTTTAATAACAGGATGTCTAAAGAGACTTTTAAGATTTTCTTTTTAATATAAGCTCTTGCTAGCAATTATTAAATCGATGCAAATAATGCTATTTTAAATAAATATGCTCCACTTAGTCGAGCTACTTCTGCTCAATTGAATTATAAAAAGCATCTTAATTGTTATAAATATTAAAGATATCATGCCTACTAAAATATATACATACATATGGCTAATTGCAGAGCTGTAGAGAATTTTAAATTCCACAAGATGAAATTTTCATTTTTGTTGAAATCATTTCCAGAATAAAAGGAAACACTGCTTGTAGGACAGAAATGTCTTTTGTTAATGTGTGTAGTCTATAATTGCTCCTTTTGCTCTTAACTTAGTGAATCACTAAATGAAATGAACACTGAGGCACTTGTCAAGGCAATTATTCTTTGAGATTATTTTTTCCAAGTCTAACCGGAAGCCATTATTTAAAGCTAGATCAAACTTGTACATTTTCGTGGGAATGAAATATAATTTATTTCTTGAAATTGTTTCGTGAATAAAATAATTGAGCGAAAATTAATCTGTTATTTGTTGTGTTGATGAAAATACACATATTTATAGCCAAATGTTAACTTTTAAAATGCTTTCCATTTTTGTTTATTTGTATGTATTTTTAAATGACGAGTATATCTTCTGCTATTGACTTATTTGTAAAAATTCTCTATTAAATATAATACAAACTAAACTAACTCTAAAATAAGAAGAGCCAAAAACCTATTCAGTCGTTTATAAATATTTTATTTCTAAAATTGGATGAGCTAATATCGGAAGAGTGCAAAATTGAATGTATATATATGCATAAAACTATGAATAACTGTTAAATGATAAGAAATCTATAGCTAAATAACAAAGGAATTATGAATGATGAAGAAATAACTGAATGAATAAATAAAGATAAAATAATTCATTTATTATTCAGCTATAGCCTTCTTACTTTTTAACAATTATTTATTTTTTGTACATTAATATTAATTCTAAAAATATTAAGAAAAATAACACATTGATTAAAATTTCACAACTAACCTTTTACTAATAAGAGCAACATTTGAACGACTTTAATCAAAAGCATGAAATTAGATGAAGCAAAAATATGAAGAATATAAATATTGATTGAAAAATGTATAAAAAAAACTTTGTGCTTTTGATTAAAGTTGTTAAATTTTCATTTTTATTAATAACAATAAAATATAAAAATGTGCCATAAAATGTCCTACATTTAAACAAATAGCAGCATATTTGTGTCATATTTGCGTTCAATTTGTTATTATAGAGTGATCATAAAAACGATCTGAGCGGTGTTGGGATTTTCAAAAGCATAAAATTACGCATATTGTGTATTAACGTGTCCGAAAGTAATAAGACTAAAATACATTTATAAACATATTTTTTATTGAATGCTGAATCGATTGATCACAAAATTTCCACGCTGATTTCACAGAATGTAAGATATTTGTTTCTTCACACTGCTCAAATATTGCGAATCTATGTATGTTTGTATATACATAGATGCATATTTTCTGATTTTAGAAGACAATTTACCATAAATTGAAAGATCAAGTTATCGATCATTTTTCATATGCCATTTATTAAATGAAGGAAGAATTATATCTTGATTTCGTAGCAGATGCAGGATTCTTTTGTCGGAACCAGTACATTGATTAGAAAGGTTGTCTGTTTGAAGTAGTTTGTCAATAAAAAAATTGTTGGCATTTAAGAAGTTTAATTACTTTTATACTCATGCAAATATGTGTAGCAACATTAGTCTACTTTGTAATTGTATTCTCCAAAAAAATTGCCTATCTATAGTGAGTAGGACATTTTAATATACGAATAATATTCTTTGTCGCTACACTTTCCCGGATTTCTATTGTTTATACGTATGTAATTATACTCAAAAATATTGTTTAGATTTTTAATTCAAATAATCTTGTTTTCATGATAATTATCAGTAATACATAGATGTGTAAATTCTAAGCATCGGTATAAAGTAATATTTTCAAAAGTGTGTTTTATAATGAAAGAATTTTCTAAGTTACTCGGTATTAAAAATATGTAAATTACTATATGAAGTTATTTTTTATTTTTTTAAATATTGTTTATACTTAATTAGAGTTTAGCTTTTATTGCTTATAGAAGTATTATGTAAAAAATTAGCCCAATACCTATATACCGTATGATGAAAACATTGTAATAAACATAAGTGTACACCATAGGTGTGTTTTATATAGTGTAGGTATTAAATACTTGATTATATGAAATAAATTCTCAGTTAGACTTACAAACAAAAAACAATTGTTTATGCTTTTATAGTATATAGCGATTATTTTTAATAATCTATACACCTTTTCATCATTACATAAAGCTTTGAAAATAACACTTAAATATGTTAAATATTCTTTTATAAACCTATTAAGAGCATAAAATGTACGTGAATTAAACAATGACACCAGCTTAACCAAAGAGTTTCCCCTTATTTCTCAATATATACTCAATAAATATGAAATAATGTAAGATTATATGTATATATATATATATTTGGTAATACTAACATATCATTTATTTTGATACATACCATTTTTTGCTAATACATCAACTACTTTTGTTCAAAGGTTACATTCTTTATCTATATATACGAGTCGAAAAAAAAGTTGTATGTATATAGTGCACAAATTTGTATCACTCTCTTAAATCATAAAGGACGCTAGATATAAAGAACCTATCCGTCAAAATGTGTTCTATACTACACATCAAGAGTTTAGAAAGACATAATATTATGCGTCAATAATATGTAATAATACTATGTGCAAAGTACTGCACAATATGCCAGACTTATCCCTTATATAGGATACTATAACATCTCAGGCAGTCCTTTAGAACGGAAGTAAGTGTGTAATGAGACATTGGGTAAAGAAGAGGGGGAGACTTTCCAAGCCTCTCCATCCCGCTGCATTATATTTCTTCCATCGAGGTCAATCATTCTAATCCAGACGAAAGTAAAGAAAGGTTACTTTGGTTTTTCTGTACATATTTTAATACGCATTTTTCGGACGGATGCTATAATAATTTACAGTCGAAAACATGATTGCGAAGTTTTTATTTGTAATTATAACCGACTTCATATTTAATCCTATGCCTTTAGTATACTAAATAATATTACTCATATTAAGAAATTATGCTGTCTGCACAATAATAGTAAAACGTATCATTTAAGTAGGAGTGGTGGTTTTCATGTGGTTACTGTATAATATATGCCTCTGTAAAGGACACTTTGAAAGAGAATAACGAGTAATGCTCCTCTGGGAATCTAGTGGACAGCGTGCCTTTAGATTGATCTATAATTTGTGTAACATGTTGTGTTACTTGGACATGTCTTCATGTATATACGAAATCTAACACGCTGCGTCCATCTTCATGATGAGGAAAAAATGTAAAATTGCTGTTAGTTGGCATATCACATAGGCGCGAAATTATGGATATACATGCGTACATGTGTACATATCTGGATGTACACACAGTGACTATACATGTCACACAACCGTTCATCAACTGTCAATCTATTTTTAAAGCGTTGGCCATTTGCCTGTAGGTTAATTACTAATATACACATTATACGTATACCATGATATACTCGTATTATGAACTTAATATAATAGCAAGGATATTGCTTCTGGACACACAGATATTTCCAATGGCCCGTATAAGGACGGCAAAATTAAATTAAAGCACAGAAGTTGCCTGAAATCGAATCCCTTCTTTCTATTTGTGCAGACGTTGTAACATGTCAAATCTGTTGGAATAAGTGCAAATTTATGTGCAGAGGAATTACTTCCGTGGGAATAGTTATTTGGATATCTTTCAGATTAACAACATGTCTATAATAACAATCGTATATATATATGAGATGTCCCGATTTTTATTTTAAGCTTTCTCAGAGATGAAACGTTATTTATTCTTTATGTAAATATAAATAATTATTTTCAAAATTAACATATTTCTTTAGTATATCTTCATTGAAATATTTTTGATACTGCTATTCTGGAACGGAAAGTAAAAATATATAAAATACATAAAAATATCTGTCAAATACACTATAAATGCCAACATTAATTTTACTGTATTTAATAATCATCAAATAATGAAGATCAAACCAAATAATGCATTTTGTTGTTGGGATTAAGAACATTAAACATCAATAAATATTAATATATTAATTTTGAAACCCTAAATTATATATAAATTAATAATTTTCTCTGTTTAAATGTTTAATCCACATTATGGTTTGGAGTGGTAATATATAATTTAACTTTTTGTGCATTAACAGATTAATCTGAAAAAGATAAATAAAATGTTTGTGTTGCAAATAATTTGTACAATAAGTCTATATTATGCACATTTATAATATGAGCAACACATTTTGTTTGACTTTTTTGTGTTATGCTAACTTTTAACTATTGTGGTAGTGTGTTATTCTGTTAGATACATGGATGAAAATTGTTTTTATATGATTCCGTGAATAATTTTATCTGTGTTTAAGAGTCCATTTTTCGTGGAGTTCCCGATGATATATTTTTTAGAAGTATTACGTTTTTAATTTTGATAAAAGTAAATAAGTAGATAGTTACAATTTAGATTTCGATTGTATAAAATAAGCCTTCCTTGTACTTCAATTGAAGCAGTTTATCAAAATAATTGTATATGCATTTATCAAAATTTTTAACTTATTTTAATATTATAGTTGTGCACAAGTGTGCAAAAAGTTAACTCACTAAAAAACGTAAATTCTTGAGAAAATTAGTTTCATTAGAATTTGAAAAATAAGTCATTGGTTAAAATTGCTATCTTTATACGGATTCAAATATGATATAAGATCCTTTAGAAAGAGCTATGGCGCTGTAAAGAGTACAACTAAATAATAAATAAATTATGCTCAATTTAATCCGTTCTTTTTTCTTTTCTTCGTTTTCGTTAGATGAATAAATCATACCTTATAGAATACTCCATTGACTCTAAATAGTCTGTAAATATGTGTTATTTAGCATTACCGTTTTTTTCATGTAAAAGTAGATTAAGATAAATTTTCTAAACAAGTGAGAAAGTGCATAATAATAAACTTCACACTTTATTCAATTAATGTCTACTGCTGATAATTCACATTCACAGGTTTCATACAATATACTTATCAGTTGAGATATAAATGAGGAGTCAAAAAAGGTTTAGTCGTTCATAAATAGCTCAAGCGAGAGATTCAAGACAATTTCTATAAAGACTGCATTGAAGAAGCCAGTGCAGTGTGCACACAAAACTCCCCTGCCTATGTTACAGACCGCATGAGGAGCAATGTTCGAGCAATAAGAGGGAGTAACAATAGAGAGGACTGGAATGAGGACTGAGGACAAACCATCCACTAATTTAATTGCTGAGCTGCCAAATGTAATTGCGCTTCTTTGCTGGAAATGTTCACTGTGAAATTTTCTACCACAAAAGAAAAGTCAATGGTAGGAAGGTAACTCAATCGGAATGGTGTTCATTTCTAAATAGAATTCCCTATTCACACGCACAATATACCATTTTCATTAAATTATGTTCCACGAAGTGAGAGAGCGAGAGTCAAGAAGTCCGCGGGATATTCCATGGCCGGGTAGACCAAATTTGAGCTGCTGTTTATTGGTGTTGATCTGATGGGCCATTCTTCCTCATGTCACCATCTCACAATTGTACAGTTTGTTTTCCGTTCTTCTCTCGTTGTGGTGGAAATTGAATATGCTTTCAACTTCAGGGTGTTTATTTGCAATCCAGGAAAAGTAAACTGTGACATCTCCCGGGAGATGACAATATGTGTGTGGTATAGCTATCACTATCGCTTACGTAGAATAGTTGAGTTCGCAATATCACCAGTTGGGATTGTAAACGAAAATAACAAGAAGTGAAAGGCAGCAGACTAGATCTCTGTCTATCAAGTCATAATACGCAAATTTATAATTAGTCAACTGACATTTAGCATTTTTAGAGAAAATTAATGGGACTATAATATACGTAATGTACCATATAACTAGTAACATAAGCAAGCGTCTGTTCATCACTTATTCATTATATTTATCCTCAAATATGACACTTACGATATTAAAATTTTTGCATAAAAATTAGGCTTTAGTTAAGTTTATTATACGTAATCAAACATGACGTGAAGCCTTAAGGGAAATAAAATTAGAAAATCCAATACTGCCTTCATTTTAGGCAATTTTTAGATTTACTGTTTATCATAAAAATAAGCTTTTTAGTGTTATTTTAAATATATACAACATTAATGTATGATTAATTATATGAAATATTTTAATAATACTACAAAATAAAAATATATATTTTAGATTTATTTGGAAACACCATGAGATAAACAATGAAATTATATTTATCTCTCTTGATTTTAATACTTGTGTAATTATAATCAGACTATTGTATTAATTTATGTTGAAATAATATTTAATCGTTTGATTTATGTAATTTGTACCTTTAAAAGCCACTACATAGATATAAAACTTGATTTATGTGATATACGAAAAATCTTAAAAAACATATTGTTATTTTTACTTAAATATTTTAAAATATTTACTTATAATAAATATACATATATTTTTTTATATAGTTGTAACCATAAAATGAAATAAGAGAAAACGGCGGTACACAAATTAGACAGATTGATTCCTTGTAATGGCAAATGGTACCAATTTATAATATTAAATAATTTATTTCGGAAGTTAACTTTTTAAAATTAATATTGTTAATTCGTTATATAATAGTCTATGATTAGAAGCGATCATGTATCATACAAAATAAACACTTATTTACAAATTATATTTTATTAATCACAAAATACTTCATAAGCTTCTCTTAAATGGAATTTATTCAATATCAAAAGAAAGGAAATTGTTAAATACTTAGCCAATGGAAATCCCCAAAGAACAAATATTACGATATTAAACTTGTTGCCTAGATTTTTAGCAATGATATACGTTATCTATGTTTTATAATGAAAATATATTTTTGATATAAAGATATATAATATCTCAAGTAATCAATATTGGATTTGTACTTTAAAGCATTGTGATAATATTAATTTTAAGCATATTTGTTTTTAAAGTTTTGTAAACAAAAATTTGCAATAAATGTATAGCTTTTCACAAATTCAAGAGTGTTCTCATTGATATAAAATATGTTAATATTAACTAATAAATAATCTATTGAATTATACATTTGTTGTGACTTCATAGTATGAAACGAAATATAAAGCTTCAAACATTAAAAGACTCATTATCGCTTTGTCTTTTTTGAAATCAGAAATAAGTTAATGCACAAAAAAAGTACAATATAACTACAAACAAATTTAGATACACAAGGAATATAAAGTATTGAAAATATTGTTATTAAAGAAAATCTCTGAAAAACATTAGAATACAAAGAATAAATTATTACGATAATTACAAAGCAACTGTGACTACAAAATATATGTTAGATGAGAGTATTTGCAACAATAAAAATGTATGAAAGGATGTATGTAGATGGTAACTAACATATTATTATGTTTGGAAGTAAATATCCTTAGTGTAAAGGTTAGAAATCTGCATTTAGCGGCCATGTTATCCTGGTTTATTAATATAAAAAATTTAATTGATAATTTGACAATACGGATCTATCCAAGGTGGTTTATTTTTAATATAATAACATTATACTGATGTAATAGTAATTTTTATCAATTTCCAATGTTTTGCATTTATTTCAATTTATTTATTCATTAAAATTGATATTGAAAGAATGTTTAAAATCTAAAATATAATAAAATTGAATCCATATACCTATTCTTAATTAAAATTTGAAGTCTAAAAGCTTGTAATTCCCCAATAAACGGAACCAAGCACATTTATGAAATTGGCGATTAGACGAAATATAAATCTATAATATTTTTTGTTTGTTGTTTGTATGAAATCATTTTATTTTCATATTTTTAATAAAGAATGAATTATAATATATCTATATATTATGATATATATTAAAAATAAAAATACTAGAAATATAATACAATACATACAATATTATACAACTATAATTTTGACACATATTTTTTGCACAATTAAGAAATTTATAATGAGATAAAAATATTTCATTTATACGATAAGAATAAACAAATAAATTGCAAAATGCTGAGCTTTATTAAGAAGCTTGAATTTTCGACGTAGGTCTTATATTAATGTTATGCTGTTAAGGAAATCCTGACAATTTAGTTTAATTTTTATTATAATGTCATAAGTAGATAATGATAGTTCAAAGGGATTTTTCTATAATTCAGGCTATCATCTGCATCTTCATATCATCAAAATAAATAGTCTACTTTTTAATAAAGTCTAATACAATATTTTTTTGGGGGAACTTATTGATGTGTCAAAAGCTTTTAGAAAATTGAAGCGAAGAAGCCATTTTACTGACAACTGCGATTGATTTAAATATGAAAGAGTCTGACTTCTAAGACATCTTTTTAGATACTTGAATAAGAATAATACTCATCTTCTAATTTCACTTTCTCTTTTTATATTCTCTTTAAATTCGCTTTCATATCTTAATCGATATACAACCAGAGTACCAGAATCAATATTTTATGCAAATTGCACTTTGCAATCAATGTAACTGTAAGATTATTTATGCAATCATTATAAATATAATCTTATGAGATGTAAAATATATAAATAAATAATAAAGACATGTATAGCGAATGACAATTTCCGAAGAAGCTGATTAGAAAAAATACTTATAGCTAATAAAAGCCACATTGCAAAATAAATATAATAAGGCTTCAAGGACGTTTCTGAAATATGTTTACGAAGGAATAAAATTTAATTTAAAACATTGTAACTTCTAATATATAAATTCAATAAAAAATCTGTTAAAATTCTTCCTGAGAATCTTCTGAGTGTTAGGGGACTAATCTTGAAATGTACAACTAATTTACACACCTACAGTGATTCTTCTTTAATAATAATTCAAAAAGCCGAACTATGAGATGAAAATGTGAAACTGTGTGAATCTCATAAAACAAATCTTAATGTAATCAGAGCACGAAATATTTCTTCTTTCAAAACAGCATCTCTATCCTTTTTCAAACCAGGCCGGTCGTCGCCTACCTTTTCAGAGCTTCCCCACCTGATGGACGATTTCGGCCGCCCCATCGCCATGTTTTCTCGTCTAGAGGCCTTGGATGAGGCAACCAGTGGCGCGATGGGTGAAATGGGAGATCGCCCACCTGTCTACTACACTCTGGAGGCACGGCCTGTCTTCTCGGCCGACAGCGCCAGTTTGGACAGTGGTCGGGGTTACAGTGACACCGGAGGACCGCCCCAACAGTGTCAGCAGAGCCGAGGACTGGACCGAGCCTACAGTCTCTCTCGATTTACAGGGACGGCACCGCGCCTCATCAAGGGTGAGTGTCCCCATGTTGTATTCAGTCCTGCGGTACTCTCACTGAACGGCTACAGCTATAGTCAAGTCGAATTTATTGGGGCACTAGTTTATCGAATCGTCAAATCCAATACATGTAAACTAAGTTTATTTGATAGATAATTTGAACAAAATCCTACTTTTTCGGGGCAGACTGCATACGTATAAGGCTTAGAATTAACTTTAGTGATATATATGATGCATATAAATATGTTAGTTATAACAACCTATTTAACATCACATACATTTGACAGAATTTAAGAATGAATTTAAGAGTTTATGCTGGTGTTTCACTGTATTTCGCAACACGTATTTTTCTCATAATAATTTATTTCTGGTTACAATTAATATACAGCATAATACAATGAAATACAAATCGTGGGGGTCACTAAGGGAGCTAGAGGCATTAAATACGATATACTATTCCTAAATATACATTCCTTGTAGTTAATGATATGACTAGCTACCAGAGAATACTAATTGGTATATGTTAATAAGAAAATATAGTATAATATAATATAACGCGCTAAAATAGGTAGGGACATATATGTATACATAGTTAAAACTTTAATTATACGCAGGACAATAATTGGCATGGGTACCTAAAGGATACATTTAAAATGTAATGTATATAATATTATTTAAGGTACACACTACACTTAAGCATAATAAATATGTAGGCACATATAATGCACATGTATAATATAATTATAAGTTTATTATAATATACTTGAGAAAACTCTTTGTTTTATTTAAGGTTGATTATAGCAATGTTTAGTACAAAATATGTTTTTTACAAAAATAGATAATATCATTTTAAGGAAGAAAGTATTGTTGTCGGTAGTGTATATATATGAGCCACTGATAGATATTTATAATCTATGCACCAATAGATAAGTATATATTGGTATGATGAAGTAAGAACATTTTTTGAGGGGGGGGGGGCAGCGGGGGCGGTAATC
>JAYRBW010005563.1:0-61347 GCA_036023295.1 Invenusta paracnida | reverse complement strand
CAATTGAAAATAACTCAATAAGATATTCTAAACTTTAAATGTTTAGGAATATTGGAACTTAATTACAAAAATAATTGCTTTACAGTTAGCCCAGATTTCAAATTAACAGAAGTGAATATGTTAGATACATAAACAATTCTTATAACAAGTGGGAAACGTACGTGTCAATTGACATTTCCTTTACTATTACTATTTAGTATACTATTTATGATTTAGTATGTGCAAATTCTAATAGTAATATGTGCAATTTTTACTCTAATATTGGAATCAAATTTTATTTATCATATATTTTGTTTGCAGCATGTGATATTGTAATGTATGAAAAAACTGCCTGATTGCGCTTTTTCTTTTTAATCAAGTACTTTAAATTTTAGAATAAAATACATTTTGCTATTTATGCATAATATTTTAGTTTTAAAGATTAAATTTGTCATCTTTAAAGCCCCAATAATCTCAAAGCATGAATGTTCCTAACTTTTCGAAAGAAATATGGATATTTGGTATTTAAGACAAGATTGGATTGCTGATTATTAATTTCCGATTTTTGTTTAAGAAAAATGTGATTAAAAAAGATTTTGATGTTTTCACTACACGAAGACAGTTTTTACAGTTAGTCATGTTATTTATTGTGCAATCATTATATTCCATATCATGTTGATAATTATGTAAGCTGTTAATTAAATCTGAAAATGTATATTTTAAAAATTTTTTAGAAAATGTCTCTTACATTTGGTCTTATTAATAACCAAACTATTTTATTTTACATGAGCCGAATAAGTATCATAAACGCAATTGAATTACAAAATTGAATTAAATTAGAATTAGAATTTCCCCTCGGTTTAAAATGATTGTTATGCTTTCTTTAATAATCTATAAATACAAAAAATTGTATTTTTAATCAAAGTATATATTGAATTTATTAACAGAAATGTATGAAAATAAATTGGACTGAAACGATCTTCACAAAAGAAAACTGAATTATTTTAGATTGTTGTGCGTGTTAGTATAGTCTATTTGAATTGAGATATATTTAGCAAGATATGATCACATTCTAGATATATTTAATAAACAAGCTAAATGTGATATTTATGTACCTATTTTTATTTTCAGAAATATTAATAATGAGTTGGGCTTTCGGATGTGAATCTAAGCCTTACTGCAATAGTTTTAAAAGTGAGAAAACATGCACATTTAAATAAATTGTTTATTTTGATGCTATTTACCTAACGTTTAAAATGAAAGGAATAATATTAATATTCAGATCTAAAGCATTAAAATTCAGCTTGAAAATGTAAATTGACTTAAAAACCCTTAACTTTATAGAAATAGAAACTAAATTTAATTTTAAAAACTTATTCCTGATATTAATATTATTGGACTATATTTTTGTATATGAGATTATAAGTATTAACTTTGGGATCTATAAATTATTTACTTTAATATTTCTAATTTATTTTTTTATTATGTGAAGTGTAATTCATTTTTTGTGTATTATTTTTTAATTGTTTCTATTTACTTAAATAATTTGTGATAATATTAAATAAACTTTTTTTAAATACTATAATTTTAACATTAGTATATTAAATTTTGTTTGCAATACTTTGGCTTATTGTGTTATTTATATTTTTAAATAGATTTTCTCATAGAGTAATTTAACAATAATTACTTATAATTATTCTTTGGGTTTGCCCATTCCAATTTGAATGATTGGGTAGGGTAGGCAAATCTTAATTATGTCATTAAAATCTGACAAATTTCCTTAAATGTGGTTAAAATTCAAATTTAGCCACAAAAATTCGATTAATTTCAACCAAATAGAACATAGGGCAATAGGACCAATATTGGACAATTTAGTCAAATATTTTCGTCGCGATTAAATACCTACTGTTATGAATACGGCCGGTTTTTTATTTCAAAAACTTATGAATGATGTGAATTTATATACTTATGTTCATAAATGTGTTTTATATATTATATGTAATAAGCACCTATCACATTTAATAACATATTATAATTATATTGTATATGTATAGGCAATCAACAAACTAAACAGGTGAATGATATAAGTACTAGTGTATCCGTGCTTCGATATTTTATATCCTATATATACTATATAAGACAAACTTTAATTTTATCATACATTAGTTCATAATTTTTTATATTTATTTCACAGATTTATTTTTATTTATATATACGGTCATACTTTATATATACAGTCACAAAAAGTCAAGTCATTATAAATTTTTCTCTTAAATACTTTTATTTAGTTGTTTAGGTAATATATATATAATAATGTTTATAATTTGAATCTCTCTTGCTTTTTTCTCCGATAAAAAACGTGCATGTTTTGCTACAATAATATATAGTAAGAAATATAAGTTTCATAATATATTTACATTTTACTTAAGTTGCTGACGAAGACATCGTTACCGGAGTTGATTCACAATGCTTTAGGAAAGTTGAATGGCATGCAGCATATCCAGAGGGTCATGCGGAGTATTCCAGTATAAAACTTTTTTTTCAGAATGGAACATTATATGATATTGTCACGGGTCTTTCAAATGATCGTAAGCAATAGTAGATTAATATATATATATGGATGTTCATGTTAAAGTTAAAGTTAAATTTAAGTAGTCTATAACAACGGGAATACGGGACTGATTTCTTCTAGTGTAAATATAGCGTAAACATGTAGCAAAAACTGACATTTTTAAATTCATAATTAATACACGATGACTAAAATAATCCCTATATTATTTTATTCCGATTTTTCAAGCTAAATAAAACAACATTTTCTAAACGTTTTATAGGGCTATTTAGATTTTATGTACGCATGTTTGGAGAATATAAGTTAATAATAAAAGTAGTAGGGAGGGTGACTACCGGATCACCCCTCCCGGCCAATCACAATAGAGTATGGCTTCAACCAATCATAGGGCATGGAGAATCATAAACAAAAACGCACGAGTCTGTTATAGTGATTCTATTTCTGCTCTCGGTCGTACATAATAAATGGTGTAGTTTTCGATTATGACATTTTCCATTCGATCATCGTATTCCTTATTAAACGTGGGCGTGTATTTACATACTACTGCTCCATTTCCTAACAAAATAAAAATTGCGCCCTGTTTCTGACAATTGCTTCCGGTTAAGATGGAACCCCATACATTTAAATGAGCAACAATTATTCATAAGTTACATATATACTACTTGTCTTAAATTTCGGTAGTATAGCTATGATATAACCGTATTTTATGAAAGTTAATAAATTCCTAAATAATATCTCTAAACTGCTAATTGATTCCCTAATAGTATGCTAAGAGTTTTCTACCGGTATGCTAACATTTTTCCAACCTCCTAAATAGTAAAAATAACAAGTTATATCCATAGACAAATATATTCTGTTATAACAAGCAGGATATCTCATTACATCAATTAAAACGTTTACATAACAGCAGAAGCATTAGTAAATGTATCTTCGGATAACCGGGCATCATCAAAGTTAAAACATATAGATATGTGGTAACTCGGTTAAATCTATGAGTTATCTCCCTCGTCTCCAAATAAATGTTTATTGAACGGCGTGGGTTGATGTACTATTGGTACTGGTGCTTGTGGTGTTGACACATGCCAGTCCGGTGGCGATGAGTGTTGTTCTGATGATTCTGGTGGCATTGGAATTATCTGCTTGTCGGCCTTCATAATATATTGTAGTACATTCATGAGGTGTAGATCATTTTTAAATTGGTACCAGCCATTTGGTGGAGCTTTCTTTATTTTGCTATCAACAGCATACCGCACTAAGTCCAATATATTAGATGTGTCGATTTTGTTGCCATCCAGATAAAAATACGGCCTTGGTCATCCCATTTATAATTTTGCGTTTGAAGAAAACTTAGAAGCAGACGACCCTTGTTTGGGAAACGTGTCAACTGCTTGTCTGAATAAATTGTCAGACTGTGGTGCAGATTCAGATTCAGGTTGTAGAGGTGGACTTGTGGAGGGTAATCCAACTTCTTCTTCCTCCAATTTTCGTTTTCTGATTTTATGGTTGAGGTTGTAGGCATACAATTTATGGGCTACAACTGGCACTAATTTCACTTCACTTGTAGATTTCTCTTGCGTTAATTCATTATGTTTTTGTGTTTCTCGTGCTCATCTTCACTAAGTGCAACCATTTGTCGGAAAGGTTTATTATTCAAAATTGATTTTATTTTTATTCCCACTTGATTAGGTATGACCTGGTTAAGCACCAGATAGACATATTGCGGTTCCTCTCCTGGTAGATTATGACTTCACACTCGTAAATAGTAGGGTGTTAGCTGGTGGGCATTGATAAATAGATAGAAGTAGGGGTTGTCTACAAAAATCTTCTTGAAAACTGAAGTTAAGAATATGGAATTCTCAGAGAGCATTTGACGTCCGAGATGACTCACTTGGCTGATATCACATGGGTTCTTGAAAATAACCAAGTATTGAGTATTGAGCGATTGTGTGCGCACTTCTTTACATGCTTTGAACATATTTTGTATCATCGTTATTGCAAAGCAAGGTAGGTGATGTACCATTCTTGTAAATAGAGAGGTTATAACTATCGATTATTTTATTTCTTTCAGCAAGTCATCAATGACGACAATATCAAACGGCTTGATGAGAAGTATTGTTTCGGCTGTAGGAACACCATCATATATGGTAATCTGTCTTTCCATGTAAACCGGCGGCTTGTATTGTAAATCACTGAACCAGTAAATGCGTAGGAGTTGCTTATTAAAATAGTATATCACGATTCCGAAGTAAATTCTCACCAAAGGTGGTTTTTCCAGACATAATCGGTCATACTACCATCATACTAGCATTATGCCGTAGGTGCAAATTCGTCTCTCTTTAGTTATACACAGGTAAGTATGCATTAAATGTTTATAGACAGTTAGACATGTCTATAAACATGAAGACGCATCTTGCAAATTTAAATATAATCTCAACCATGTTCAATACCGACACTATGTGAGTGCAAGAGCCTGAACAAGAAAACGCAGTTGTGGAGGAAAATGATAACGTTGAGTCACAAGCTGAAAATATTAAGAACGAGAACAACAAATTAAGACGCTATTAGGATGTGGTAAAGCTGGATATCAAACATTCATATTTAATTAAATATATTCTCCAGACGAGATAAACCAGGCTTCCCTATCTGATATTAACAAATTTGTCAAGCTTAGGATGTTGGAGATTCTTATTTTTACAGATAAATGCAACAGAGACGATGCTTTGCAGCTTCTTTATTCCTGATTTAATGAATTGAAGAAGATAAGCAGTAACCGAGTTACTATGAGCTCTACTTTGGAGGAGGCAATCAAAGGAACTTGGTGAATCTGGAAAAACCAAAGTGCATGAAACTGTGGCAAAATAACTAGAAGGGAGGTGGACGTTGATGAAGAGAACACAGAGGAAGGGGAGAAATATACATCTGATAAGGAGAAATAATGGAACACTTATATTTGTTATGGCTATGTCTTAACTTTGATGATGCCCGGTTATCTGAAGATAAATTTACTAATGTTTCTGCTATTATGTAAACGTTAACTGTTGTAGTGAGATAACCTGCTTGTTATAACAGAATATATGTTTCTTGCATCTATGGATAAACTTGTTATTTTTACTTATGTTTAGGAGTTTAGAGAATTTTTAGCATAACGTTAGGGAATTTTAGCATTCTTTTTAGAGACTCATTTATGAGTTTAGCATACCTTTTGGGAATCATTTAGGAGTTAAGGAAATTTTTAGCCTATTTTCAGGGAACCATTTAGGAGGAGAGCGCGTAAGAATATGGCCGTACACGGGCGAGAGCAGAAATAGAATGACGATGTCAGACGCGCGCATTCTATAAACATAATGGGTCTGTGTCTACAAATTTTCACAACAATTATCATTTATAATATTGTCTGTGTAATTCTAAGTCCTACAGGCGAGAGCAGAAATAGAATGACTATATAACAGACGCGCGTGTTTTGTTTTGATTCTCCGTGCCCTATCATTGGTTGAAGTCATACTCTATTGTGATTTGGCCGTTAGGGTGGAGGGGTGATCCCTACTACTAATAAGCTATTTTCTAGACCAAACGGCTTAAAACAGTAATAAAAATATGAAATTTTAACTAAATAGTGTAAAACTCAATATTTAAAAATATATATTATTAAAATAGAGTACAAAAAATTAAATATAATGAAAAATGGGCTTTCGAGATTTGTGAGTTCGCTGATAGAAATGTGTTTCCATTGTTTCCGTTTTCCTTGAAAGTAGTCATAAATTAAAAGTCTTTATGTATTTTTTAAATAAATAATACTTCGTTTACAGTCTTAATTAATTCGAATACGTCTTACATATTAATATTAGTAAAAATTAATTGGAACACCTAAGCATTTATTATCCAATATATGTCGACACGTTAGCGAGTAGGTTGTCCAAAAAAGTGTTGAAAGATATACATATTATCATTCATAATTTATAAAGAATATACATATGTTATCTTTAACAAAATTCTAATAGCGAGAAATTTGTCAATGATTTTTTCATGTATGTACTATATATATACTAGAATATTAATATGTAGTCTAGCGAAATAATATTTTTGTACATATATTTTGTTTTTATAATCAAACATAAATTTTGTAGCGTTTTATATGTTTTGCATTTATTAAATCAACTCACATATTTAAATTATATATTAAGAGTAGTTTGTTAAATGTAACAATAGAAAATCATAATTATTTATTATTCATGGTACAGCAGGAACAATTATTTTGGGCGAATAGTTACAAACAAAGAATATTGTATAAATACAATAGAATAAACAAATACATTTACTGTGAATTATGCATTTATTTTTCAGATAAATTCGACAACTTAACTCCGGATAAATTGAATTTTCAGATAATTATTGTTCTGAAGAATGGATGTGAAGTTAGATCAAAAAAGATTCCGATACCAGCGAATAGTTGTCTTCCAAAATGTAGAATATTTTAATGCTCTCATTATAACTTCTTATAGTATATACAATTAAAGCTAAATATTATATAAAAAGAACAAAAAGATAATTAAAACAAAATATTATTGTCCCAAAAATGAAATCAAGAAATGTTCTGTATTAAAATATATGTAGTATACCTACATCTAGTTATACGAGCGTTTATAGTCGTAGCGTTTATATATCTATTTTACCTTTCAAACTGTGGAACCATTTAAAGTAGATAATGCATTTAAAATTCTAATAGCACAAATTCATGTATTGGTATTTTTAGACGTGATTAGTTCATTAGAAATTGTTTAAGATAACAGGTGACCAAATAACGAATTTAATATGTGTATTTAATGATATACTCATTCTGAATAGTATAAAGAATATTTTCAAAAAATTTCGACAACGATTTTCTATTCTTTTTAAAATATTTATATAATGTATAAAATGTGTAATATTGTGTAATGTGTATATTACTTTATGGTCTACTACACAAGATATTATTAATATTTTAAATTTGTTAATCAGTAATGTGTATTGTTTCTGTAAACATTAGATTATAAGATAAAACAAAAAATTATTAAAAAATTTCATAAAAATAAAACAATTACAAGCAATTCTGATATGATTACTCTATGATATTGATATTGATATATATATAATCAATTTGCAATCATTCAATTTTGTTTTTACTGTTAACAATATGATCTTATGCGTTAACTAAGCACTAATAATTTCTATAACCACTTAAAATATTCAAAACAATAACAAGTCAATATTGAAATAAGATTGTATATTTCATTTATCAATATGATTCTATGGATTTGATTTATATAAAACGTCTAACATTAAAAACTCATCAAAAACGCTTCATCCAAAACAGGATTATCCAACATAGCTTAAAAAATCAATCACGCCCAAATAAAGATTATCGGACTGCCTTGAAGAAACTCCTATTTGCAAATATGTTCACATTTACACGAATATGTTCACATATTTGCAAATATGCCCACATTTACATGAATATATCAACATATTTGTAAATATGTCCACATTTACATGAATATGCCCACATTTATATGAATATGTCAACATATTTGTAAATATGTCAACATTTACATGAATATGTTAACATATTTGTGAATATGTAACCATTTACACGCATATGTCCACATATTCACTATATTCTTACATTTTTATTGTATATGATCCTTCTCGGCCGCCATAGCTTACAATTTCAAAATGTTTTATAAACACAATATAACATTATAGATTCGTTCAAACCTTAAAATAAGTGAAATTAAAAAGGCTAGCTTTAATTTTCAAAATATGTATTATTCTTGTTCGTTTGATTGAAAAATTGAATACAATAAAAAAAATTATTTATAAGGAATAACCAAATATTTTTCCTTTTAAGCTTAATTTTACTTTGGTTAGCAAATTCCTTATAATAAAAATTTCTTTTATATTGCATTTTTCAAACGATCAAGAATAATAAGCATTTTGAAACTTAAAGCTAACCTTTTTTATTTCTCTTATTTTAAGGTTTAAACGAATCTATGTTATATTGTGTTATGAGCATATTGTGAATTTCTTTATTTTTGATTAGCTAACCAACTTTTTGCCATTTTTGGCGATAAAAATATTTCATTTATTTTGGTTTGAAAAAAATAGTTTAAGAAACAAATTTAGGAATATTTTTAAACTAAATTTCGTTTTGTGTTTATATTCAACAATATTTTTATCAAACATATCATTTAGAAATTATACATAAATTATGTTTTTAAAAATGATTCCTAATGAACTGAATAACGCTGAATGTTCAATGTTCAGCGTAGCACGTAGTGTGTAAAGTTTCTTCTAAATCGATAAGGAGACTGTGACCAAAGATATTGAATTATAATTTTCATAGGTATAGTAGAGGGTGTCCGAAAAGTTGCTGTGCAGTAAAAATGTTTTATTTCAGACGTGTGCATTTTGTTTTGATTTTCTGTGCCCTATCATTGGTTGAAGTCATACTTTTATTTTCAAGTTTTATTTACAAACTATACTACCTATACAAAATAAGTAAAGCAATGTTTCGCTCGATAACTGACTAACTGGTCACACAATATTCTGCTCATTTAATATAATGATTACTGAGTGTGCACAGCCTTATCTTTCTATTATTAGAATACTTGCATTGAAAACAATAAAATCAATAGCAATTTTATTAGCTAATAAGAGATCTGACAGATTTACTAACTAACTGCGCTGAACCGCTGAACGTGTAATTCTTAAGAATAATCGATAATTGCAATTTTTGAACTTAAAAACTAATTATTTAAGCTCCATGACATCGGATCGTAACAGTTTTAATATATGTTTAATCCTTTCGTTTCACTGTATTACCAAACAAGGTTACAAATAAATTGGATTAAATTAATGGTACAAGTTATTAATTGAAAATCTAAGAAAGAAAGAAAGAATTGTTCCAAAATGCTACATTTTGAAGTGCTATATCTTCTAAGCTACTGAACCGATTTTCATAAAATTTTCACACCAGATAGATATATGAGAGGGATTGTTAAATATGACATCTCAATG
This sequence comes from Invenusta paracnida, assembly GCA_036023295.1. Taxonomy (NCBI): domain Eukaryota; kingdom Metazoa; phylum Platyhelminthes; order Proseriata; family Coelogynoporidae; genus Invenusta; species Invenusta paracnida. The sequence continues at coordinate 51,746 of JAYRBW010005563.1, read as the reverse complement.
TTTAAATAAATTTATATTTTTCTCTGCAGCTGTTTGAAAAACACCTTATTTTCAACTATCCTATAATACCAACTGCATAGTTCACTTAGTTCACTGTAGCTAACGATCTATTATTATATATAATTAGATTTCAATTTAACGACTTTTAATAACTATACAGTTAAGGTCAGACAAATTCTCTCTGACCCAGACAGCCAATTAGCCAATGAAATTAGAGTAATCATTTTCAGGTTGTTTGCTGCATTTCTATGCAGCTCGATACAAGCGTGCTTAGCTTATATTGATTAATAAGCGGAACAATACATAAGTAGCTACCAATTCTTAATCGTTCCAATACTTTTGCACAGTAGTGTATGTTTAAAATATTACAATAGAAAATATGTTACACTGCTAATCAAGTCGAAAAACTTCAAAGTCGGCATGCTGAGTCTGTTTGTATTTCACGAAAGAAAATCGGGAACATATGTACTATTAATATTACATAATTTTCGAATATTGATATACTTATTATCATTCCATCATTAAACACAATTTGTTAATTAATTTGGTTACATACCCTCACTGACTGCAATTATAATTCATGTTTTTAATAGCATAAGGCAAGGCCACCTTATTAAGCTTATACTTGAAAACAAAACATTTATTGAGCTTATAATTAAATCTCCGGGTACTAATAATTACGGTGAATTAGGCATTACTCCTTGGTATGCAGAATATATGGATAAAAGCACTCAGGCACTATTCTAAGCAAGCAGACTCAAATGTTTTTGTAAATAATAAGAGGTAATATACCTCTTTAAAATAAAATTCAATTAAAAAAGTTATACATTTTTACCACCTTTCAGAAATGTTCTCATTACAAGAGCCCATTTCATTGGCCACATCTGGAAGAATGCAGATATCAACATTTTAATCAGATGTGTAACACCTTTGATCTATGGGTTGTTTAAGAAGAGGGAAAAATGAGGATTGTGTGATATTTCGGATAGGCAAGACCCGGTGATAATATCGTAAAAGCAACAAAAGACTTTTAGAATGAAACTAGTGATGTATTTAAAGATCCAGAGTGATGATAATGAGTGTGACATCAAGTTGGGACAGATAGCAACTTTTATGTGATTATTTTTCGAACTATTTGCGATTTGATATCTCCAACAAACTTTTTTCGTTATAAACTAGTTATAGACGCAAACAGTTTTATTCATTGTGATTAATTTGTGTTTTATTATTCATTATATATATTATATAGTAGACTTATTTTTTTGTATAAAATAAACTCCGTATTTTTAAAACTAGTTTTAAGACAATTTAGTAGAGAAATTCGGCAATTCTTTCCAAAAGATCAATTTTATGCATAATACATATTTTTCAATAATATGTTAATTATATCAATCAATAAAACTTACTAAAACAATAATAAAATAGAAAGCCAGGAACAAGTCAGCAATTAGGTTGAGAGATGCTAGAAGCTCTAAGGTGAATAGGCTTATTTTTGACAGTTAATAAATTAGGCTAGAGTGAGATAAAAGCTCTTTTTTATATCAAGCGCTAAAAAACAAAATAGACTTAAGCTGAACTTTTTAAAAACTTTTTAGATAGTTTTTGAAAGTGACCAATTTCGATTAAATATGTTTCTTATTTTTATTTTCGCCAGCCTTGTTGAATGATATTACGTTTTATTAAGAAATACATTTTCTGCATAAAATAATTTTTTTGACAGAATTGTTTGGAATTTTTATCAGTAAAAGCAATACAAGTCTTTTAGAAATTATACATTTAGCACAAAACTATATGAGATTATTAAACTAAAATGTAACTATTTCAAAGTAAAGCGGAATATTTTTATACAGCAAAATATTTGTAAGTTCTTATTTTGATAAAATGGTTTACATTTCCATATTCAAGCGTTTACACTACAATCCACAAAATGGGATATAACTCATATTATTATATAAATTAATCACATTAACGATGCTTTTTTTTAATTTTTGAAAAAAAATACTATTTCACGATTTTATATATAATTAAAAACACTTAATTTATGTTATAATCGTTTAATCCATTGAATATGGTAATATTTTGAAAATTGTAATTTATATCAAAACAAAAACGAGTTGCAAAAACGAAAACCAGAAAACAAACTCTTCAAAAGCAAAACAAAATTAAATGATATTGATGCTATATAGTACACGGCTAAAAAATGGATGGGATATAAATAATTATTCTAATAAAATTATTATTATTTTAACTTTTTTATGAGGTTTTTAGGCGTTCATTTTTATAACGCTATCGTTTTTTGTTTTGATAATAATAATAAGAAACACTTTTTCATCTAAACTGAACACTTTCAAAACTTATTTAAAAACCTTATTAAAAGTTTAACTTATGTGCATATTGTATTTTATGACTGGATGATCACACTGATACCAAAAATGAGCTTTTTTGGTGTCCTCTAGCTTGCATTATTAACGGTCAAAAATTAGCCTATTCTCCATAGCATTGATTAATGACTAGAGCTGATAGCATTTTTTAAACTAATTGCAGACGCTCTTGTTCTTGGCTTGACAATGCTACCGCATTGTCTCATTATGATAATGTGATATAGGTACGTAGTAAAATAAAACACTGGTGTTAAAATATCTGACTGGCATTTTTTGAGTTTTATCATTTTTAATAGATTTGGTTGGATCACAATAATATGTCAATCAATGAAATATCGCGAAACACAATTTGAAAGTGTAATTCTTAATAGAAACTATAATTATAGTAAATACGTTTGATATTTGTTGTGTTATTTGTTATGTATGAATGACTTGGTGAGTGCTCAATTATCGTATTTCAATTATTGAATAACTGAATTAACAGTTTCTAAAAATTTATTTATTAATGTTTTTTTTTATTTTAAGCCACATTTACTTAATTGTGGATATTATTGTAACAGACTGGTAGTAGTGTTTAAATATTTAAGGTAGCTATTGTAGTTGAATTTTATCAGCATGTTATTTTTATATATTAAAAAAAATATTAATGTTTTATGACTTGTAAACTACATTAGTACAATAAATTCTAAAACCACTTTTAGATATCCTGGGCGATGGAAAAGTGACTCCAAAAGATTTTTATACAGGACCTTCTTACGCCAGAACTTCCACTTATGAGTTCCAACGCGTTACTTGGAAAAAACAAGAGCAGGAAGCCTACTTAAAGGAGTTCGAACCACACACATTGAAAGTTATCAACAAAACCCACAGGTTTCAATTCAAATGGGTCAACCAACGGCGAAATAACTCATTTAAAAAGTACAGAGAGTCTCCTTAACCTTATAAAAATGATTCCCTTGTATATTTTTATAGCGATCTAGACTAGTTTAATAAATTAAACAATGTTACATTACATGTTTGTAATTTCTCTTGTGGGATTATGTCCAGTTAGCATTTTTGTACTATATCACTGTAATTAGTCTATTACCCAATTTTAGAATGAATTTTGATCAATTAAACATGCTAATATGAGTTCAAAATAATATTTAATCATTTTCTTCAAATATGATGTCGTGATAATAAATTTCATTCCATATAACTTAAAATTCATTAATCTGATTTTGAACATTTTAGAATAAAATTACTTAGTTAATTTTTAGAATTAATTATATTTTTAATGAAATACATAAACTATATTTCATCTTTTCTTGCCAAAAAACGAATGCTATATGTACTGTTATATCTGTACGGATAACGAATTTTCACGATTTGGAAAATATTTATATATACAACATTTAGTAGTGAATGGTTAAACAATAATGGCCAATAACATTTTACAATATCAATAATAAAGGTAGATACTTATATTTGAAGTATATTCTGCTGCTGAAAGAGTAGGTACAAACGTGGTATTGTTTATTATACTTCTGTAATTATACTTAAATATAAATTTTAAATTATATGTAACTGATATTTCACATAAAATGTCTGTTGCAAATCGTTTGGCGAAATGTGTTCGTAAAATGTTTAACGAAAAACTAAAATACATTTTTGTCAAACAAAGTAGAAAAAACTTTCCTTATAAGAATTAGTGTTTGCTTCGTTATTAATTGAAAAAGAAATTGTGACAAAGTGGAAGATAAATTGCCGCAATTGTATATTTACAAAATATAAAGCAAAGTTATGATGACTTATGTTTAATAATACTTATTAACACAGTTTTGTGAATAATATTCAATATCTGTATGTGATGATTTTCTGTTAATAAAATATTTATTTTAAATGTTTATACAAAACTGATAATTTGGAACATATAATCTGATATAATTACTCTTATAAAAACTAAGAAATACAACGCGTATTTTCATAATAACATTTCCATGTCATTAAATATTTCTTGTAATTACATTTTAAGCATTATTATAAATATTAACAGTTTTGTCCATTACATATAATATTTTTAAGTGTAATGGAATAAATGTTAATTACGTGACAACTTAAACATAATTAAACAACTATTCTCAAAATGAATATAACTAACATTAAGGTTCGCCATCAGTTTAAAATACTAATTAATAAAATGATATATTTTATGTATTAAAACAGTTCATGTCGATATACGTATTTATAGTAACAACATGAGTAACTTTCTGTGTGTTCCTATGCTTTAATTGCTATAGTGCGTACCTCAAAAAGAGTTATATATTATGTAATACTATATTGAGCTTTATCATAATTTAAAAATACAGTACATTTTACTAGATGTTGACTTAATGACATGGTTTAATCCTTTTAAATGGAAAAATACAAAAAATTTAAGTATACATATAGTCTATATATATGTTCTTTCCATGAGTTATTTAACCCTTTAACTACGGCTGGGGCCTCAGGGACCCCAGAAGAAGTTTGAAATTGCTATATAAATTTTTGTGCGTATTTAATCGTTCTAAAATTTTGTTAATTCTCCTAAGTAGTATAGAAGAATATTATTCAGAAATTTTAAGAAAAATCATTATGAAACACCAATGAAAGCAGTGGAACAGAGGGAACAATTCTGAATTAAGACAATGTAATCTTAGACCTATCTTCAGATGAATAAGATATTCTACCACAACAGCAAATCCAGGAACTGGAGCTTGTAGGTCGAAATGGAGAGCGCTGGTCTGTTGAAATTATTGATGCCCGAGGACGAGCTAGACGACAAGACATTATTCGGGAGCAACAGGGTACAACTCGGCAGGCAATTCAAAGGGGTTGTGGAGTGACCAGCAGATGCTTATCAGGGGACATTGTCAATCTTATTGTTATTCATACGAATGAAGAAGCTAATCGACATCTTGATGATTGGGAAGCTACTGACAGTGACGAAATGTATTGTTTTATTGCACTACTAATGTTAGCGAGCGTACAACGAGCAAAAAATGAACCTATTATTCAACTATGGAATAAATTTGATGGGCGAGCAATATATTCAAATTCAATGAGCCGTGACCGTTTTCAATATCTTCGGCGCTATCTACGCTTTGACGATAGAGACACGAGACAACAAAAACAAGCTAATGACAAATTAGCACCCATTCGAGAATTAGTCAATCTTCTCACGGCGAAGGTCAAAAGCTCATATAAACCCGGCAAAGACATCACCTGCATAGATGAGCAGTTGGTAACTTTCCGTGGTCGTTGCCCGTTTAAGGTCTATATCCCCAGTAAGCCGGGCAAGTATGGCATGCAGAAGGTATGGATATTAGCTGACTCATCAAATAGCTATTGCTGTAACTTTCAAGTCTATACTGGTCGCCGCGAGGGGGGATTACTCGAGGTTGGCAGGGTTCTCGTGTTGTCCTTGAACTGACTGAACACCTTACTGATTTTGGTAGACATGTGACTGGAGATAATTTTTTTACAAGTGTGCCTCTTGTTCGCGCTCTTCTGGGTAGAAGGTTGACTTACAATGGAACGATAAGAAAGAACAAGCCTGAAATACCACCTCAAATGCAAGCGCATCCTGGTAGAATCGTGAACTCGACTCTGTTTGGTTTTCAAGAAAATCTCACGTTGGTTTCGTACGTACCTAAACGAAACAAAGCTGTTATGCTGTGATCCAGCCTTCATCATGACAACCTGCATGTTGACGAAGAACCCCACAAGCCGGATATAATTGTCGATTATAATTCAAAGAAGTCTGGGGTGGACACCCTAGATCAAGCAGTGAGAACTTATTCTGCCAAGAGAAAATCTAGAAGATGGCCAGTCAGTCTGTTCAGTAACCTTTTAGACATAGCTGCTTATAACGCATACATCTTATTTGTCTCAAATAATCCAAGATATGCTAACAATTCCAGCCATCGTAGACGAGTCTTCATTATGGAAATGGCAAAACAATTGCTTCCGAATGAAGGTTTACCCCCCGTCCCAGCTCCAAGACCAGCTCCAGGCCCTGCTCTTGCTCCTAATTTTGAAGTTCAAGACAACAAGAGACGCAGATGCTACGCTTGCCCCTGGAATATTGACAGAAAGACTAAAATGCGCTGTCTACGTTGTGGTAGACCAATCTGTAACGACCATAGTGGCCATATCTGCATAGGTTGTAATCACTAACGGCACATTGTCCAATATTTCTAACTTGTTTGTGGTTATTATATCCCAATGTTCTATAATTACTGTTTCAGTTTTATCATGATGATGTACATTTTTAAATTCACAAGAACAGAGTTTGTATTTTACATAATTACCTACCTTTTATGTACTCATAGGATTTTTACTAGTCGCCATATAGCAGGTTTTTTTGTTCATTATATGTATTATAATTATGTAATGAAATAATAAATATTGATCTGTATCCTTATAATTACTTTTGTACAACTAAAAACATCGATATTATTGAACCAAAACCATTAGAAAATAATATTACATGATGGTACATTATACCGGGCCTATAAGGCCCCGTGCCGTATTTAATGGGATTATTTTTTGTCGTAGTTAGAGGGTTAAGCAAAACTATAGTGACGTAATTTGGTATAATTAAATATAACAAAGCAAATTACAATATAGATAATTATGATTGAGTAAACAAATATTATTATATACATTTTGTGCACATTATTGTTTAAATTATTATTTTTTTTATTAATCTCATTTAAAAATATTTTCAATTTAAAAGAACCAAGACTTATAAAATGATTCATTTTTTTGTATTTATATTTAGATTGTTCTTATTCTGCTAAATAGGAAATCGATAAATTTGCAAATTCCGATAAAATCTGTACTACCAAAAATCCATATTATCGATCATTTTACTTTTTCAAGCAAAGTAAACCAATAAAAATTATTTGGTTATAATATATATTGATGATATGCATTTTTCTGCAGATTTTAATAGTAATTGGAGAATTGATCGTCTATAAAAAACAACATTTTTCGAAGTTCTCATTCCAAACATTTTTTACACATATAAATATACTCCTTTTTCTTTTACTGCAATTTCGGCTCACACCTTTTTAACTTTTAACACAATCTCTTTGCTAACTTTACTATAACAATATAACATTTAATAAAAAGAGAAACTTATAACTGCGCAGACAAGCCTATATTGGCGGTTTCTGTGTGCGTTTTTTCAACAACAAAAAATCAACCAAAGTTTGTGCATATCTTTCGATGTAATTTAAACATTTTCTACAATGCCAATTCAGTCAAAATAACTTGTAACAATTTATTTCTTATTATAATACATCGAGAGAAAATACGATTGAGCGCCAAGTTTCAACGAAGCGAAATGAGCACAAAGACTTGCAAGTTGCCAAAATGCTTTTAAATATTCACGCTATATTATGCAAGCGTCTTCTTTAAAATCTTAATTGTACACACATTCAAAGTTTGTCGCTTAGCATCAATCGAAATATAAAGAATTGAAACTACTTCTCTTTTTTTAAACAAAATTATTATAATGAAATTTGAAAATTAGCGCGTATTTCAAGCTCCTCCAAATATTTTGCAGTATAATATTACAACTTCAGGTGTGTGTTTTTTTCACTTTAATTATTTTACGTTGCTCGGTAAAGTTTTGTGTATATTGTCTTGCTTTCATATCTAATTCATCGGAAACATTTATTTAAAAACACAGCTCCTCATTTTCCCAGCAACACCCAAAGTGAAAAAGAAGTCTTTGTGTTTTTGTGTCGTCGGTTCATCCTATAAGTCTTTAATAAATACACTAACGATAACTATATATATGCGTATATACATAACTAGACTAACATAGCACAGTTAGTATAAAAAGTTTATTTTATAATTCATTAATTAATTAGGCCGCGTGTCGAATTAACAATATGATTTACAAAGATTAGACTGTTGTAAAAAAATGACAGTATTTATAGCACAAAATGACAAAATACAACACAATTATATATATAATGTAAAATATAATGTTCATATTTATGTATATATAGTGAATATATAGTGAAACATTGGTAAATTTTAAGATTAAAGTCATACTTAAAGTGCACTGTTCTGCGCAGACATATTTAATTGTTCAACAAAAATTGTTTTATTGCTACTTTGTCTATATATATATACACTGGTTTCTTCTGAAGAAGGAATTACATTGTTTAATTCAAACCACTGTATGTAAGTTTAAATTCAATTCAATTCAATTAAATTAAACAAACAAAATTAAAGCATATTTATGGTTTTCATAATTTGCAATAACAAAAATACAAAAAGGAAATGTATTCCAAAAAACAGATTAAACATATAACTATGAATATATAACCTTGTAAAAAGTAAACATATATTTACCCAAAATCTTGCTTGTTACAATTGTTTCATTGTCACATGGAAGTGGAGGTCATGGCAGAAATAGAATCCTTGAAAGACTAAACGTATGATATGTATAACAGAGAAAATACGTACATTATGAGAAAATTTGGACAAGTCTGGTTCGACATTACAGTAGTTCAAGGTCTTATAGTAACAAGTTTGGAATCAAAACCCTTCAAAATATGTTACATTCTTGCACGGCCGTGATTGATTATCGATTAAAATTGATTTTTGAATATTATTTTGCTAACAATTGAAAGCAACATATTTTTAGAACACTCACCCGCCATGTTAAATATAAAATTGTTTAGCTCACATATCAATATTTTTAATTGATCAGTATAATCAGAGAAACCTTATTGGGCAAATTAGTTAATATACATGCATTATATCGTACAATTTTTGTGACAATGTGCTATTTATCCACGAATAAAAATAATGTCAAACATTAATGTTTACAAAAAAGCACGTAAAAATAACCGAGTAGGTACGTAAAAATTCTTCTAATATGACCCTGTCAACTCAAAATTACGGAAACAAATCTATAGAGCCAAAAATTTAAATAATCGAAAATGTTACTTTATAGTGTAAAATCATTCAATTGTTAGGTCTGTAATAACCAAGAAAAAGTATTGACAATATGAAGAGTCGACTGTCTCGGTTAAAATATTGTTTTGAATCCTTGAATTATATGTATATCTACAAGTAAACCAATAAAATTATCAATTCTTAGTATTGCTTTATCGATTAGCAACAGTATTCTGACTACCATTTTAAATATGCTAAAATCTGCATATTTATCAAACTTTTAACATAGTCAATAATATAATCAGTTTTAATATAAAAATTTAAAATTTATTGAAAAATTAAAAATAATAAATTTTTATTTTATCGATTATTCACAGATACCTATCGTTTCTTATATATACTTTAACTCGGATGTTTATTTAAAATAAACACTTTACAAAGCTATAAAATGCTCCACATTCACGTACACTGGTAATTTTGGCTGAAACTTTATTTCGCATTTTATTCCACGGTAGTTGTAATTCACATCGAAGGGGGGGAGGGGGAGGGGAAGGGGAGGAGCTCAAACTGCCACTCTAGATGTCCAAGTGTACACTTCTTTCCTGCCTGCATAACTATAACTTCTATTTCATCATCGCATCATCATATTGTCACAACTTTCCAAAAAACCATATTGCATCAGGCGCTGGCACTGACTGGCTCCTATAATATATGTTGAAAAGATACCTAATTCAAAGAAAACAGGCGTAACCAAAGAGTTGACAGTTTTTGTGTACATATCACAGATAGGCTATCAGGCTAATTGTACCCCTATATCTATATATATAAGTATACAAGATGCATATACAGCTACACTACAAAAGCCAGGATAATGAAGGCAGTCTATAATGACTTAATTGGGGAAGGGGGGGGGCAGTGTCACGATATTAATTTGTCATCAATTTGGACTCGACGTGGTGCATTGGCACTATAACATCAGATCAGACGGTAATTCCGACGTTAGCTCCATCTTTTGCATTATATTCTCCGCATAGAAAGTGGTTCCTGAAAAAGGAAACGTTTTCCAACGTCGATAATCTCTAATTACATAGAGTCGACGTTGATGCTGATTTCAAGTTATTTTTCTCTTCTTCTTTCGATGCGCCACTATATTGCAACAGCTTTTAATAAACAGTAACTATAATCTTTCTGATGATTAACCAGCAGGTTTTGTATTTATCAGGGTTGTCAGCAGGGGAGTCTTCTGAAAATCAGTAAGTGCACTGTTAGGCTACGATTTGTTGGCGTCAATACAGAGCCACTTTTCAACGTGAGAATATTTCGGACAAAATGGTGTGCAAACTACTTTTTTCAAACTAAAGTTTTCAGTTTATTTTACCGCGGTCCCTGAATGTTATTTCAATTGTAAGAGAATGCGAGAGCTTCTACTTTTATTTAATTAGCAGGTGTGCATTTTTTTACATAATTTCAAATGGACGATTCCATATTATGTAGCAATCAAAACTATAACGCGGGTCAATTTTACGGAGAATATTAGTCTGACATGACACATTTTTACCCTTTCTAACATAAATTCAGGTGCGTTATTTTAACTAGATATTGAACTCAAAAGTCAGAACCGTTTCTTTTCCCTTCAAAGATCTCGGAACCTTTTCTTTTCTGACCAAAAACGGGTCAAAACTCGACTCAAAGTGAAAATAAGTGTTTTCACGTCAAAACTCGGCTAAAAGTCAAAACTACTTTTTCTCTTTGAAAGATGGACTCAAAACTGTTTTTCTCCTTTTAAAGACTTGATTCAAAGTCAGAACTTTATATTTTTCGCCAAAAACGTGTCTTAAAGCCAAATTTTTTTCTTTTTAGAACTGTTTCTCATCTCGTCAAGCACTCGACTCAAAATCGAAACGGCTTTTCTCGACAAAAGCTCGACTGAAAGTGAACTTTTCTCGCCAAAAGACTCGATGCAAAGTCGGAACATTATATTTTCTTGTCAAAACCGCGTCTCAATAAGTCAGAACTGTTTTTTTTGTCTTTTGTTCTAAACTTATTTTCTATAACTATGTTTTATAAATTATTCATTTTAAGTTTCATTATCGTATTTAATATACAACATTTCTTTAAAGAGCTGTCTTTTAATTAAACATAAATAAAAATTTTATTAAAAAAAACCGTCATCAATATTTTTCATACAAAATGTAGTACATTGTATAAACGAGATTATATTGTGATACAATTTATGCCACGAATATTGTAAAATGATTAATTTTTAATTTCATATATTTTTACCTATTTTGCAAAAAAATTTAAAATCTTTATAATATGTAAAACATAGTATTATCTAGAAAAGGCATATATATTCGCTTGAAATTTGGTATAAACAATACTTTTTGCTCCCTATATAAGTAAGAAATTCAAGTATAAATATGGAACGATTCGTATACGATAATATCCATAACAGCACACAAAGTTATAATACGAAATCAAAAAGCCTTGCTAGTGCGATGATAGCTGTCAATGTTTATTAGTGCAAAATTAATTAAAGACCCCATCTATTGTAGTGTGGGTACCGCCTGTCCTGTACATTATACCAGTTTCATAGGACACAAGAAATATCATTTATTACACAAACTTTCCTCCTCCCCTCTCTCTCTATCTCTCTCTCTGTCCCTAATTTAACAACTATAGAGACATTTGAGTTGAGCAAAACGTAAATGGCGAAGTGTATATTATGTATGGTGGGGCTATCTAACACAACCGCGCTGGAGGACAGAGCAAAGGCTATCATCGTCAGAACACTTCGCCTTTAAGTGGCAGGGACAGGAAAATGTCAGGGACATAATAGGCCATGTTAATTACTTGATGATCAGGAGAAAAGAATGTCTGCTTGGGACATCGTTAACCAAAAAGCCGACCAAGTAACACGACGCAAAAAAGCTTTTCTTTCCGCTTCATCGAGTGAAAAAGCGCGTCAAACATTTCACTGCACATCAAATGTGATCATTCTGTGGACAACGTCATTATTGAAACAATGTAGGTATCAAGCAATCTGTGATGGAATCCATTTTCCTCTGTATGTGTACATATTGTTGCACGATTCTATCTTCGGAAATACTGGCTGCGCCCCTTCCTTCGACAAAGTTCTATTATCCTAATCTATTTTTTCTCCCAGTATACATTGCTCTTTCTATTATTGCAAAGGCGCCACACCAATTTGGACTGGACGAAGCGGAGGCTGGGAGAAGCCTCTATATGCTTTCATGGAGCAATTATTAATACTTCCCTCTGCGGTTATTACTATAATATTCAGTTAGTATTGCTACCTATATAACATTACGTTGTTATATTGTGGGCTTGATTGCCATACGATCTGTGTGCACTATGAAGCTGGGCGGGCGTGATGTACCGGGTTGCTCTGTTGAATGGAATCAGACAGACTACATGCTGAGTTAATAAATGAGCCACTGAATTGTTCCAGCACGCGATGTGTTGACGAATACACCACAGACAAATTCTCTGAAACAGTCAACGGCGTAGTTGGAACAAGGGGCACACTATTTGGGATCCATTTCCTGCAGTTCTGATATTTTTAGGTATATGAAATGGACTTGGCTTGTGTAATTCTTATATACGCTGAACACTTTTGTAATTAGCGTTCCATTTGTGGCGACACTATATACCAACTTATATTATGAGCAAACTGGGTGGCTCGCCTATATATCTACAAACACTGCTGCTCTTTTGCGTGTGGCATAAATTAGGGAATTATAGATTTGTGAGCAACGAACGAACGATGAATACATCCAAAGGTATATAATAGAGTGCAATTTGCTCGATTCCAGAAATAAGGGCGGATTTCACGGACAGGAAACTCTTTCGTTTATTGTCCACGTCAGATAACATCCTTTTAACTGACATCACTTATTTCTCCACTCATTCAGCCCTCCAAATGTCATTTTAAGAATTGCCCAAATCCCTGTTGACACCGCAATTGGTGAATTTCTAACCCAACCCACAATTCTGGCAACCATAAACGAGGGATTCTTCGTCATAAGCGATAATCACTTCTCCATTCTTGCCCCGATGACAGCTCATTTAAGTTGTTCTCCATGGTTACGCATCACTTGAAATAAAGTGGCATCGAATTGTCGGACTTGGTTAAGCGTCATTCAATTTGATAATAATTATGACATCACGAAACTGATGAACAGTTATTAACTCTGTTAAACGTTCTATACTCTTATCGAGCATTTAGAATATTTCATAACAGACAGAGTTTTCCCATAAGCTTCTATTATACCATAGACATGATAAACAAAGACTTTACATGGATAAAAATTAGTATTTCAAAAGACAGAATCTATAATGTAGGTCACTCTAGGTAACTATAATAATGACCGGCTATACCGATGACCTTGAAGCTTTTGAATCCCTCGAGTCCATCTCAGACCATCACGGCCTGCTCTGTCATGCATGTATTTCATTGAAGGTCAATTATATTAGTAATTAAAAATGGGGTTTGATTTTCAAATTAATCCTAATATTTCATCTTCATTGAAAATGTGATATGACGGCCACAACTGTCTCGATACCTCCTGATGGCCACTATACAACGATTCTAGGTCATCGGTTGCTTAGTTACCAAGATATAGCCGTCTGGAATATATACTTTCTATTCTATGTCAAGCTTTTGTTAATGTATGTGTTTTGTGGGAGCTTATGGAACATACTATAGAATTATATCTGTTTACAATTCATTTGAATAATGATTTACTTACATCACTTATAATGCACTTATAATGCACTTAATTATATTTCACTTATATTCACAATTCACTTAAGAAACAACGTTGGGACACTATATATGATCACTTGAAAAAACGTTTTTGCTAGCAAAACATGTTATCTAACTTATAGAACTCCAATAGAAGAGCTAATTGTAGTGATCGTATTTTATGATGTAATTTCACTTTCACGCCTATACTTATATATGTAACTAACAACTTCAGATTATCAGTTTTATTCTTATTCAAGAGGAGATAAATAAATGGATTTCGCTTTTTTAATAATAAGTTTGTTTATTGTTTTTGTGAAAATTAATATGTCTTATTAATGTGCTTTCAATAGCTCCAATATGCGCTGGCATGTTATGTTATATACCCGTTTTAATTTGAAATTCCTTCACTCTGTAATAATTCAATCACCAAACCTGCGCATTATCTTGTACATATAACCTCACATTCATTTGCTTTTCGACTTCCTAATTGAAAAGAAAACTCGACACTCGATCGAGCTTTATAATATCTTCCTCGTATTTCCTGCTTAATGAAGGGATATAAAAAAGTGCAGCTTCATGCAACTTTTACTCCTTGTATATATAATTAGAGCGAAGAACACAAACTTAAAGACAAGAGAGCGGAAATAAGTCCGGGATACCTGAAACTAAATTTCTGGAATTCGCACAATGCCCCCTTTCCTCTTTTGGGTTCTTCAAGACTTCTTCATCATGATCATTCCTCTTTCTCCATCAGAATCTTCTCGGCAGAGATGCAGAGCAAACACATGCGCGCCCAAGAGTCAGTGTTCGCACTCTCTTTCTCTCGAGGCCACCTGAGTATCGCCTATATTCCAGCATTTACGGAAAGCTAACATGATATTGGCATTGCCATGGCACCCCGCTGGCCCCTCATTTCCCTCTCGGTTTGCGCAATCCAGCTGACACTTTTGTTCCTTTCTCTTTCGTTTCTCCTCAACTCGCTCCTTGAATCCGGAAATCAGGGCGCGTTTTGCGTGTACATATTAAAATTCACAGATTTTGTGCTCTCCAACACAATTTTCAAATTCGATTTCTAATTTAAACTTTCCACAGACTTCTTCTTAAGTTTGACTGTGCCTATCTCTGTATATATATATATTCCTCCATATCATTGTTCTCTGTATATCGTATAACAAAGAAGCTGCACAATTTGGATTTCCTTCAAATTAATGATGCTTCATGCTTTCAACAGGAAAGTAGAACTGAAATGTATATCAATATCTCATTATCCCATTTCCTGTTTCATTCTTTATCAACTGACTTTTCTGTATTATTTTCAAGATAATGATTGGCAAATAAACAAACAATTTATTTAGATAGAATACTAAAATTTGAATGTTTATTCTTAGAAAAAGATACATATTTAATCACTGAATAGGACATTCAGAATTTGTACAATAATTCTAATTATTTCCTTCCAATCAAAGCAAATATATATTTTACGTAAGTCACAATTTTAATGAAATACACAATACATATATACGAGTATATACCAAAAGGGATGCTTTAAATGATAATTTCTAGAAAGAAAAAAAATTCAGCATTAATTGAAAATGTATACCTTTTCGAAATTGCACATTCATTATACATATATAAAAAAAATTATAAATGTTGATTTTGTTAATTTTGTTAAATATATACAGTATAAAATATATAGTTTTAAATGCATGTTAAAAAAATGTATAATCTATTAAACATAACTAATGCATAAATTATTTTAAAAGGATTCCCCAAAACTTTTGTCGCTCATATATTTTAATTAAATTTCCTATATAATGCTTTTTCTTTTGTAAATTTAAAATTAATGTATTATTTATTATGAAGTAATGTGTCATCGACTTCAATTTGTCAATATATGTAAATATAGGTTTTATGTATACTTCATTTAAAAAAAATAAAACATTCAATGTAGAACACATTTTTTCTAACACATCTGTCAATACTCTATACAGAAAGTAAATTCAAAATATATTCAATAAATCGACTTTTCGTATAATATTTCAATTTGATTCACTGATTAAAATATAATTTTGTTAAACCATAAAGCACAAATACAAAATTTTATTTCTTATTTATTTCGTATTAATATTCAAAAGGTCGTAAATTACTTGCAATAGAAAATCGTTGGATTTCAATATTTGCTTAATAAATGGGCATCATACAAGTAATGTGGGATTTATATGTTTCTTCCTTTCAAGTCTAAATATTAAAATGTTAATAATTCCAACAAATATAGCAAAACTTTCCATATTTCAATAATTTTACAATGCTACTAATTCCCCTGTTTCTTACACACAAAATCAAGAATTATTAATATTTCAAAGAATAAACCAGAAATTGATACACATACGAAGTTGAGACACCTCAATATGACGCCCCATTTTGTAACCAACAAAAAAACAGTGAAAAATCATGCAAATTGCCCTGATTACAATAAACAACATTGAATAGTATTTAAAGGCATATGGTCGGCAAAAACCACACGTTCTTATGTAATATATCTTTCCAACCCAATTTGTAACAATAACTATAAGACGAGGCATCGATTTCGAGAGACCACTTCGAAAATCTTTATATATACCTACAAATACAATGCAACTTTGCAGTTTGGTTAAAGCGTGAAAAAACAAAACACGGATGCACCAACTCAACGGAACAGTGTTTTGGACTAATTTGTCAGTTGGGCGAACTATCGCATGACTGATTTTCCTGCTGCGGTAAGAGACCATTTCATCAGACGATCGGGCAACCTGGGGCCTCTAGCAATTGGGGACAGAGTACCCGTATATCTTCTCTCCCGATGGGATTGTCGATGAGAAGGAACTGGGAGCGAGAGGAGATATATATGGAGGTCAAAGCATCCCGATGAAGTGCCGAGAGAGTGCAATGCCTCCTGTAACGCGACCTTACACCTCAACGCGTCGCCAACACCTAGAAGGGGGACTAGAAGCTTCCCTCTTGGTGGTTGCCATTCCATCGCATCTTCCCCGCTGAGCGTTCTCTCTGAAATCGAGAAGAGGGATGAAAGAAAAAAGAGTGACCCAGAAGGAAGGTGTGAACCAGCGCTGTATCTCTCTCTCTCTGTCATTTCAAATGTTTGATGAAACAGAAGACTATAAACTGTCACTGTTTTTCTCTTCATTTGCTGTATTATATGATTTCACCAAAAATCACTTCAATTATACATGCAACCATTTCTGAGCTGACATAACCTCCGATTTAACCTCTACATCTATATAGAAAACGCAACGCAAATATATATATTTATACTCCACAACACCATTTTGAAGTTCTTGGAAACTCTACTTTTTAATCGCGTGAAATAGACTCCTTTCCCACTTTTTAAAGCAATATTTAATTTTCCGGTTAATTTTAATATAATTTAGCTGTATATATATATATATAAATACACACACACAATCTTTGTGCTCATCTTTAGAACGGCTAATTGTTACGTTTAGCTCCCCCCACCCTCTGAACCCGCACCCCGCGTACTGAACGGAACCCCCCAGAACAGATGGATGTAGTCATTGACGCCACGGGGAATGTAACCCAAACGAAGGGGATATATTTTCAGCAATTTCAGATATTGTTCCTTTGTTTTAGAGATATACATATTATATACCTCCATAACATACATTGATGTATAATATATATTATTTAAGTTATATGTGTATATATCAAACAGGAAAGTTTATTAAGTTTTTATTAGCCACGTGTCTTGGACAAATTGCTTTTAAATGAGAAGTGAGATTGTTCAATAAATATTTCTGATTATATCATAATATATGTAATCGGTTTCCGCAAGCATTTAATTTATTAAAATCGACAAAGAAGTTCAAATAATTAATGTTTGCTCGAGGCTGTTTCACAAAGTACGGGAAATTTTAACGCTCAAGAAATACATTTTTTATTTTTTATTTGTCTTATAACACTCATATATTATAGTTTTAAAAACTTACAACCTATAATATTGAGAGCTACACATATTAATATTACCTTCTTTTTATATCACACGTCTGTGCTTATTTAGAAAATATGAACATATTATTGCAACATCAACTATCTATCAGATTCAGATTTTTAAAATGATCTGCCATATACAGAGAGTGCTTCGAACACAAATAGATTAACAACTATACTCGAAGAGAAATTTATTTAAATCGATGACAACTGCGGGTACTTTAACTCAGGGTCGAAGAACCCCTTTTTAGCCTTTGATAGATAAATAAGGTATCCTAAAACTATTGTGTTATCTCGGATATTTGAGAAGCTTTCAAAATTCGCTTTCTTTGACTAAAATGTTATGGTTAATGTCTTGATAATATCTCCATAAAATATGATTACTAGTAGTTTGGATCAGTAGTTTGGATCAGTAGTTTGGATCAGTAGTTTGGATCAGTAGTTTGGACCAGTAGCTTGGATCAGTAGTTTGGATCAGTAGCTTGGATCACTAATTTATATCTGTATAAGTAATTTTGATTTGAAAATTCTTGTTGCATCTCGCAGTTAAGTCGACATATATATTTAAACCAATCGATACTCCGACATATTGAGTTTACTTCAATAATAAGATTATGTGCGATGTTGTACAATATTCCAATTTGCTTTATACATTAAATTATGATTTGGTTCTTCTACATAATGTAGTGGGCAATTGGATCAGTATAGATCAGTAGTGATGATATAGTAGTAATGAGATGGGCAATTTACCATATAGTATTATCATTACGTCATTTCTATTGTGTTTCTATTTTGGATAGCCAATACGCGCTTTAGAAGTAGAAAAGGCTGGAATAACTTTGAGTTATCTTTTAGTGTATTGTCTTCCTATATAATTCCTAAATTGTGAGCTTTAAATCTTTTGAACATTTGTACCACAATAATAATAATTAATATTTTAAAATCGATTTTATGCACAAACTATTTGTCTAAGACATTCAAAAATATATATAATATATAACTGTAATATTTTATTATTAATATCTATATATGTAGATTATATTTAAAATATCTCAGAGAGTTATTCTGATAAACCGGACAAACTATAATATTTATACAAATAGTAAAAATATGTATACAGCAAACTGTTTTTAACGTTTTTTATAAAAATAGTAATAAATTCGTTTTTGATATTAACATTTGTTGACGCATCACACAATACGGAAGAAAACTTTGTATTGTGATATTATATTTGTAAGATAATATGAGTTTCAACATTCAATAGAAAATAAACAATACAAATATTCTGAAACTAATTTAAATTGAAAAACATTTTTGCTTGATATTTTTTTTAATAAATAGGTATAAATCTTAGGTACATCTTACAAATAATTGTTGTAAATCAATTTCACGAATATTTGCTATATTTGTTATTGTTCATTGATATAATTATTGTTATTTCGAATAAGCCACATGGATGCTATAAGTTTGATTATTTATTTAAAATAGACTGTTCGCTGTGATTAACTAATGATATTCATATACATATATCTTTTGCAGTATATATTTATCCGAGCATTATTTCTATTGGTTTATTGATTAGTTTAGAGCTACTCTGAGACATTGATTTTACGAACTGCGCCAAGACATATTATATTGATTTTATAGAATTGGTGCTAGGATATATATTGATTTTACAATTTATTGATTTTTCCAAGTGTTTTGGAGAAGAAAAATTTAGAAATTTGGCAAAACAATTTTTTAATGAATTAAATTAAACGAACCAAAAAAAATCTAATTTAATTTAACAGATTAAATTAATAAGCATACACAAATATCTAACTTCCACAAAACAAAGAAAAATATATATTTGAAGAGGAATGGCTTATATGTAGGTATACAAAGTTAAATGCACAATGTAGTGCGTGTAATGAATCATTAATTAATACTCAATTTATTATGAAATACTTTCTTGATTATATAACGGAAGTTCAAATTTTAATATTAAAACATGTATTAATTACGTCGTTTTATTATTAAATTTATGCCTATATGCAATTAAAATTAAATATTTTTCAAAATTAATTTACCTATGGCTTTGCCATTGGACATTATTAAAATATATAATTGTTATTACAAAGTAATATAAAAATTGAATATATTTCGAGGTAAGTATATAATAAGTTACGAATAAATTACATCTTCTAACGAAAAAGTAGTTTTAAAAAATGCCGATGAGAAGTAATCTTACAAACTGTGTGTTTATAAAGTTAAGATAAATTATTGATGTAATTGTATTATAGTCCGTGAAATGCCACAAAGCCTAACTACTGAAGGGCTGCGGTGTCAAATTATGACCACAAAAGCGGGTACTTAGCTATAAGCCCATTAAAATGGTACTTGAAAAGGCATTTGAGATCCGACGTGTGACAGTGTTTTTAATAAATACTCCGTCATAATATTATAGGTTCTCAAGACCTATAATATTCTTGAGAAAGCAAGAACATATTATATAAACCAGCTTACACAGGAATATGTCGACTCAAAATTACACTCTAAGTTACTGTATATAGGCATGATCGCGTGCAAAAAAACGATTGCTTAAAATTGTTAGGGTGCTGCAGTGTAGTTGTACCTCACTCAGTGGAACAAAAGATTAATTGGATTGAAATACAATTGCTCATTTTCACAACTGTACAAGAGGGGGCTGGATTTGACTCAAGCGACTCGGGCAACAGTAGCATAGCTAATGTGGAGCAATTATTACATTTAAAGGTAATTTATTCAATTGCCAAGCAAGCACCTGGTCACTATTATATACCTATCTCGTGTATATAATATATATAATATATTTTGATGCGCAGTGCAGCAAACGTATATACTAACTAGATAGCACTTATATGTACACTGTGGCTTAGATGGACAGGATCAGTGATTGGAACAAGTGGCTAACTCAATTTCACCACTTGAGACATTTTGGCTCCAACAAGTGGCTGCCTGGCCTTTCTTTTTGCTCTTTTGCGCCGGACTGATTCCGACAATATACTTTGTCAATTTGTGGAAAATCGGGATATACAGTGTCTTGTGTATTGGTAATATACACAATCACTCAAACACAAATCAATTTTCTATATATCACAAAGGAAAGTTGACATATATATATATGTATAATACAGTATACTCAGAACTCTTAAGGCGTTTAATAATGGCATAATTAGTGATATTTTGATAGTAAATTCATCCTTATTTCGCTTGCAATCGACGGATTGACCACTACACATTCCAAAAAATGAACAAAAAAGGACGAAAGCATCTATGCGCGATATACGAGCCAATTTTCACATTATTCGCTTCGTATACTTCCAGATTGGGCTTCAACACAAATAATAAATGTGTATTAATTATGGGTCTCAAACTACAAATTATATATATGCGGGCTGGTACAACAGGCAGTAATGCATAAGCGCTGCTGGCCTTTGAAATGTCTACAATCAAAGAAAATGTAAGGTAGATTACACAATATCAAATGCCATGACAAGCCTAATTCTATAAGTGATGTAGTTGAACTTTGCAGTTGGTTATTATACATATATGCTGTAGTTGTTGTTTAAGAATTATACCCCTCAGATACTGTGCATAAACTTTGCGACATATACATATTTATTGAGAATCCAGTTTTGGGGAGGTGCAGTTGTCATATTTTCATGTCAACATTCAAGTTAAAATGTCTTGTGTAATTTGTTAAATATGGATTGGAGGCACCGTCGAATTTAAATTGGAATTTCTAAGAAATTACAGTGGACATAGTATTATTATAGTTGCAACTTTTCTGCAAGAACCCGTACCATATAAGTACGAAAGTTGGAATAAAATCAATAATTCTAAAAATATGTCTTCACAGTATGCTATAATGAGAACCTTATAGATATTAGTAATTAATTTAAAAAATAAAAAAAACCTGAAAAAATTGTGAAAAAAAAATTTAGCAGCACGGTCAATTCAATTAAAAATAAATTCATAGGGTCAAAAATTGCTAACAGTATATAATGATTATTTTTTATTTTTACTCGATGATGATTTGTTATTCACAATAATTGATTTTACAATATAATAATAAATTATGAGTTATTGATTGATCGGAAATTTACAGCCGGAAAAATGGAAAGAATGGTGTAAATATAAATATGCTCATGATAAAGCTCAAAATAATTAATTATATATTGACAACAGATATTTCTGAAACACATTATGTACCTATATAGTTGATAACCATAGAGATTAATCAAGAAATCGACATTAAATGGCAATTTATTTATAAACTAATTACATTTAAAATATTGTGCATTTTGTAATTGTTTTCAAAACGTATTATTTCAAAACATGAAGTATATGCTAACTCATTTAAATATGATAATGGAAAAGTAATATTTAAAAATATACCAATATAGTATTTTTAATCATATTTTTTATGATGGCAATTAAAAATCTAGAAAGACATTTCTTACTTCTTTAAAATGTTACATCATTTTTCTAATACCCAATTCATAGAGAATTGATAGAGTGTTGATAGAGTATTGATTGAGTAATAATAGAGAATTGATAGAGTATTGATAGAGTATTGATAGAGTGATGATAAAGTATTGATTGAGTAATGATAGAGAATTGATAGAGTGTTGATAGAGTATTGATTGAGTAATGATAGAGAATTGATAGAGTGTTGATAGAGTATTGATTGAGTAATGATAGAGTATTGATAGAGTATTGATTGAGTAATGATTGAGTATTGATAGAGTATTGATAGTGTAGGTATTGATAGTGTAAGTATTGATTGAGTATTGATAGAGTATTGATAGAGTAATGATTGAGTATTGATTGAGTATTGATAGAGTATTGATAGTGTAGGTATTGATTGAGTATTGATAGAGTATTGATAGAGTATTGATTGAGTAATGCTAAAGGATTGATAGAGTATTGATAGAGTATTGATAGAGTATTGATGGAGTATTGATAGAGAATTGATAGAGTATTGATAGAGTATTGATAGAGTATTGATAGAGTAATGCTAAAGGATTGATAGAGTATTGATAGAGTAATGATAGAGTATTGATAGAGTATTAATAAAGTATTGATTGTATATTAATAGAGTATTGATAGAGTATTGATAGAGTATTGATAGAGTATTGATAGAGTATTTATTGAGAATTAATAGAGTATTGATAGAGTATTGATAGAGTATTTATTGAGAATTAATAGAGTGTTGATAGATAGAGTTTCAAGTCTAATGATATTGATCTCAATGATACTATTTCGATACCTAGAAGCTCTAGATAAATATTCCTTCAAAAGGTATTACCCATTAAACAGCATACTTTATAAAACAGTCTTATAGGTATAAATGTAATATTTTGTCATTGTCAAACAACCTATGAGGTAAGTACTTTCAAATATTTGAAAAATAATCAGAAATTTTAAAAATAATTTACAATGGATATTTTAAATTACTTTATAGAGACCAAATTTATATAAATTTCAATGAAATAAAACGATTGAAAAATATTTAATTGATTAATTTCTAATGATTACTACCCATTGTATATGCGTTTTCTGTTTATATTATATTAATCATAGATATTTGACTACATAGATTGGCTCACAGATTAATAATGACAGTTTCCACTCTTATTGAATTCATTTGCATCACGTAAATTATATCGACAGAAATCGTTTTATTTCATTGAAATTTATATAAATTTGGTATATATGTATAATGCAAAGAACGGCGGAAATATATTGGAAAATAACTTACAATATATAAGTATTGAATATAATCAGTGTTGCCAATTTCAAAATTATAAATGTATTTAGGGTTCACAACTTCACTCTTATGAAGTATAAATTGCATCATGTAAACAATACTTTTTCTTAAAACTCGAAAGAAAATTCCATTAAATACATGACTGGACTATTTGAATGAAAAAAAAAAATAAACTTTGAGGCAAAAATCAATAACTGGTTGTATATAATAGTAGAAATACTTATTTAATAAAACATTTTCGGCAGTAGTATAGTTATTGTAGTTGTACAATAGATAAATCGAATAAAGCTAAAATTCATAGTTAAAAGAATTGTATTTTAGTTTTGACATTTTATAAAACAGCATATATATTATGATTACTTTTTTATAAGCATGAAAAAAGAAAAATCAGAAATGGTAGTGACTTTTTCATTTAAGAAAAGTTGAGCGCAGGACTAGGTTAAGAAACAATATCAAAATGGATGACATTTCTAATGATAATTATTCCTTTTTTTTGAGTATATTATGATAAAATTATTTTATTTGAAATACCTAATTAAAAATATAATAATCTTGTAGTAGATATTATACAGTTTCTTACCATCGCAATTGGGAATTAAATTTCTGAAATATAAGATGTTGATGACTTTTTCACAATCTTAATTCTTTAAATGAGTGTGACATTCTAAATTGAAACACATTTCTAATTGTGGCATATATAAAATATATAAAAAGCATATAATATATGCCTTTTATAAGCACGTACCTACAATTATTTTGAATCTCATTTATAATAATAATTTTATAATTCGATTATATATTATCGATTTTATCCACTTTATCGACTTATATGTTAATATCGACTTTATAGTATCCATTATTTAGTGGATATTATATACGAAATACAATTTCTTTCTAATTGTTTTTGTATAGCATACTATATCTATTTTGTTTTAAATATTCTAATAAACTTAGCCATAAGTCTATTTGTTATAAAAATATGTTTAGTAGGTATTGTTTATGGTTAATATAAATACTAATATGATTCCTAGTATTGCCTTATACCATTTACAATTGATAACAGATATTTTAATAGCAAATTCCTTGTTTAAATATGCGGCTCATAAAATATCCGAAGTAATAAATAATGAGAGAGGTTATTTAATCAGATATAAAATTGATAACAAATTTCCGATCTCAGTTTATTACAGTTTTTTCAAATTTATTTTAATAAACCCTTTTTAATTAGTGTAATAATGTATTTAATATGCATAAGTCTATAAATAATTTATTTTAATTTACTTTTATAAAAAATAAACAATTTCTTCTTCTTCCTGAATTATCGTCTTTTTTTAGTTGGGATGATTTTGAGGTCCAAATTAAAGTGCAGAAGGTGTCATTTTATAGGTATATATATATTTCAAGTATGAATGTTCGATAAAATATTTACACTTAAGTTAGCAACCTATTGTTCGCATGGTAGCTGCTTAAATATATTTGTAATAATAATAAAATTATTGTAAACATATTCTCCATATATTATGATGTACAATAAGCGTCAATGTTAGTACTATTTTAATCATAGAGTTAATTTTATAGTGATAGATTATAATTACTCAATGTATTTTATGGTAACATGTAGAACATGATGAAGTGGTTGTAGCATAAGTTATCACTTTAATAAGATTTAAAGACCAATATTTTTGGTTAAAAGAATTTATGCTATATAATTTTTTTAAATAATCGCGACATATTTAGGGTGGAATAAGAAAACCATCCAAACTATAAGTTAGGAGCTCCTCAAGACTAGGAGCTTCTAAATGTTATCAGTGTTTTGCAATGGTTGAAGGAGCTCCTAAGACTTAGTTAGGACGGTTTTAGCACACCACCCTTAATAATATCAACACTATCAATAAATAATTTAGGTAAATCGATAGTTTCGTACTATACTAAATACCAATCAATACAATTGATTTCTCTATCTTTAATAGATACTTTATCATTTTAATGATGATGATATAAGTATATTTATTTTCCCAATGGTAGAATAATTTAAATCTGGAATTATTCAAGTTTACTGTGCAATCTAAAAATAAAATACAGAAACGTTACACTGTCAGTCTCGGATAATAAGGCGCAAACGGCTATGTATATAAATAAGAATACTTATCTATTTATTGCTACATCTATAAGTCAGTGTAAAAGTAGGGATATGTCACTATCGATTTATCTATTGATTGGTTAAATCGTTTAGTCATTCCTAAATGCAAGACAAGTTGGAGTTCTCATCGAGTGAATTACTAAATTGGCTATCAGTCTATATATAATAATTGATGCCTGTCGCTATAGCCCCTACGTTAACTGAAGCACTGTGCTGTAAAATAGGTTTCAACTGAGAGAATTGATAGCGTCGCAAAAGTTAAAGCCTAAGAAACGAATTCAAATGTAAATACTTACGACTTTCTTAACCTTGCCCGTTTAAGATTACTTTTTGGATGTAACTAACATCGGCAAAATGTTCAACATTCTATCACCAATAAAGTTCCAATTTTAAAAGCATTATATTTATTATTCCATAGAATAAGTATGCTGAAAACGATATACTTTTTCGTAAAGAACAAATTATTGGAGATTTTTTATTATAAAATATAGGTTGAATTTTCGAAGTTCATTTGCCGAGACGTATAACATAAAAAGGCTTTCCATATATTCCTCTTAATATTAGGTAGGTAAACAATAAAGCCTTATTTTACGATAAGAGATGAAAATATACCTTCATTTTGGTGGAATTTTGATAAATTAGGGAAATAATTATTAATTTCTATTTATATAGCTATGGTCAATTTATCGTTTTTAAGTGCTACACTGCAGTCATCGTACATATCTTACAAAGGAAGTAAATAATTTGAATATATGATGCCCTATATTTCCTATTAAATCGTTCACTTGTTTGATATCCTATGAGCAAACAAGAATTTACAAACAATTATTAGTTCCCTTTTGTCCTTGTGATATTTCCGTTACTTCCTGCAATGTATGGTATGTATAACACAACATATATATTATATACAACAAGTTCCATTTGGTCTCCACAGCTAAAGTCCTAGATTAACAGAAACTGACAAGAGGAATGCTTGAACATATTATAGACGATGCGGCAGCACGCTCAGGTTGCTCCGGGTGACCCCATTCATAAAGCACGAACTTATCGTCCAAGATTCCAGTGCTGTAGTTTGGCGCCAGATCTTTGAACCGCCTGAATGTGCAGGAGAGTGTAAACAGCTCTTCTCAGCTATATAGATCGGAAATGGATGACAGCTCTTTCAGGGAAAACTGGTTGCATCAACTGATTGAGTTTTGGCATGTCAAAGACCCTTCCAATACCACCTCCGTCCTTCCTTCCTGTTCTCAATATCAATTATCATTTCCATGCCAGACTTATACATAGCACCTATATGAGTGTATATAATTACAGCAAAGAGGGCCGTGATATTGCGATGACCCAATCAACCTTAACGTTTGGCAGGCTATGTGTTGTACTTCTTGCAATAATTTGACGCCTTTATACAGCTTCTGAAGTTTCAGTGTTCAGTATATTATACATATACAATGCAATGGTCGGAATCAACAACAAGAGATACATATTATTGAATATATTATAATACACATATATGCACAATATTTGTGGTACTCCAAGTCCTTTCTTTCAGTCAGTCATTTCCCGACGATGTATATCAAAGAATTTATTATTTCTGAATAAAAAGACTGAAAGTATTGGTTCCAGTTTCCCTTTTTTGAAATGCCAATACTCTATGCCTTTATGTATTAATATGTATATTATTCTTTTTTGTGCTGACATTTTTAAAATCAAATTATTTTACTTGGAGAAGCAGTATATAATAAAGAGGAGAATTAAAAAGACTTGGAAATTACTGTTTTTATATACCAAATCATAATTTGTACAGTGTCGCTCAAAATTAAAAATAAAGCAAACTTCGAATTACTGAAGAAAAATTCCAATTTTGTCCATGAAACCTCTTTCAATCAATTAATTCCCATAATAACACGTTTGTATTTCTTCAACCAATCAATACTGGATGTCGCATAGCTAATCAATAACCTAGGCATCATAAAGATAACCAATAATATGTATAATGACGAAGTGTACATACTAATAATAATCGATAACATTGAAATTAATCAATATAAACCAATTAAATTGAAAAGATCATACATTTGCAACTGTGATTAACATGTATAATTTTAACAGTTTAAATACATATGTATTATATATAATAGTATACCAACTCATTTGTGAATTAGTTCTTTATTTCAATAAATCTATAGTAAAATACTATCGAAAAGAAGGTACTTTAGGAAATACTATGATATATTTAAATGGAATACTTAGAAACTCTGAGAAGATTAAAATTTCAAATTTTGATGGCAGAAAATCTGATTTTATATTGCTCTTTTTCTTGATATATGAAGTAGTATATTAATTCAGTAATATTGAAGCTTTTTTGAACATGAACTTACCTCTTCAAATTGTAACGACATTATAATCGGATGGCCAATCTATGTCTATAAAGTATAACAATCTGTGATCGGTAAATATAAAAATCGGATGTATTCTTTCTTAAATTTAACAGTAATCATTGATAAAAACGATTAAGTAAAGGCTTTTAAATGTAACACCGTTAAACTATAACGTTGAATTTTAGAGATTCATTTTTATCACGACAAGCTTAATATCATGTACAGTTTGAAAATTATATTCCCATTTTTCTAAACTTCAAATGTTCTTTTCCAAATAAAGAACAAGATCATAATTTTATTTTAAATAAGTTCATCTTATGTTAAAATGCCGTTCTCCGTATATGTAATATCCTTCTAAAAAGAAATATCCTAAATTAAGAAATTTTTCCATGGAATAGGTACGCCTTGAATAAGTGGACCACTTATTATTGAGGGCATCTTTGCTTCTTCCTACCACTGGATTAATTATTAATTGCAGCATATGATGCAGTTTACGTACATACATGATATACGTGCACATTTCAGAGTCCGTTTTCCTGTTTTGCTAAAGAAGATCCCTGACGTAGGAAAGATTGGGCAGCAAAGTAACTCAGTCTCTTCTTGAAACTACTTGAGTGGACATCTTTCGACATAATTTTGCGAAGCAGATGGTCCGTTATCAGAAGACAAAAAGGTATACGATATTCATCCAACTAATATTCAGGCACTAGTAAGTTGTATAGTTGTACACGTCGCTAGCTCTATGGCTATTTGGTTGATGTGGTACCTTGTTGGTTGGTATGTCGTGCTTGAGTTGCTAGAAGGTGTTGCCAATTCCTTCCTTTATCTCACTCAGTTGTGCCAAACGTAAGCGATCTTTATTCTGGAGCAGGGGAAGGGAGAGCGAAGGTATAGTCATCTCAAACATTTTCGCTATCCAGTTGTCTCTCTGAATAATGTCTCACTTCTCCTGTTGAAATTCAGAGGTGGAGGCGACGAACAATGTTCAAGATTTCAAGGAGGCATGGACAGAAAGAGAGCCAGACATACAGGCAAGCAAGTAGGTAGGGGTTTAAAATTACTTCTGGGTACATCGGCTCTCCTGCCGTCTCTTCCTACTCTTCATAAATTATGCAGTACCTACATTTCACGAATGGCCAGCTCGATAACACTCCAGAATATTCCGGGAAGAAGCTACAGCTAACTTGCAAACGAAAGAAGCGCATCGAAGCGACTGTTATAGCCCTCCCCGCCCCCACCCCCCCTTCCCTCGAAGTACACTTCGATGAAAACCTTCGACACCTTTTCTTTATAGAGTGGATGAAACTGCGTCCGAGTGACCAATTCTTCGCGCTCAATTGGACCTCTCTCTCCGTCGCAGCTCAAAATCTCCAGAGTACACCATGCCGAAAAAGAGACGTACGCACGCCACGCCTGCGAAGAAAAACATTTGCTCTTCTTTCGTTTACTAATAATAAGGTGGCGGCGGTTCATACAATCGCTTTTTGCCCGCCTGTCCGTTATAATTTCCTCCCCACGAAATCGTCCAATATTGCGTGATACGCGCCCAGAATGGACTGATGGCAGAAGTCTAATTTCCATGAGACTGGATATTTCATTTCAATTTATTGCAATATGCTTCTGATATGTATATAAAAAGTTTATAGAAAAACCGGTGCGCATATATACTGTAAATATGTATATCGTGCAAAGAGGGGTTGCGGAGAAAAATATATAATCGAGAGCCGACCGTTGATTGAAGTGCCAGCTTGTTCCGTGAGGACAAGACTGAAATTGACAACAAAAGAACTAGGATAACCGACATTAAATTCATCACTTCTTTTGAATAAAACTTATTCAGAGTTTTCAACTTCAGATTATAAACATATATATTGAATGTTTACGCTGCATATTTCGGATAATAAGTATAATAATATGTCATCGTGTGTACTGTGTGTTCCTAAGTGTAATTATATTTAGTTTATTTGTCAAATTTGTGAGGTTATAACAATTCCCACAATTATACTACGTATATATATATATTTCTATTTTCAATATTGTTAAGAGTATTTTGTTCAGCTTCGTAAAGTATATATAATGAATAATACCAATTATTTAATTTCTGGACATTTTTAAAATATTACAATTTTTTGAATTTAATTTGAAAACGCTATATCTACCAACTTACGACAAAGTCTCAGACAATGCAAGCAATTATTTACTGATTTATTAAAATTTATTTTGACACAAAATTGCTTCATCATCTGGGGTATAAATATAAAAAAGTCTAATTGAGTGCTTTATAATTTCAATTTTGATACTTATTTTCTGACGTATAGACTCATTTTCTACCAAATTTTTACTCTATTGAGTCTCATATTTCAAAAATTAAACTGGGTATACACACACTTTAAAATAAGCCAGAAAACTACCTTACTTTTATAATATACGCGATATGGTAAGTTATACTTAAGTGCGAATAATTGAATTATAGACAAATTTATCGAAAAATTTACCGAAAACAGATTGTATAATATGTATTACTAGCTAGCTATACAATACATGTTGCAAATGCAATGCTTATTTCGTGGGTTTTGTGGAAACGACTAATTCTCAAGGAGTAAAGACATATTATTCCCGATAGATCGTCAAGTTGACAGTGACCCCCCAATCCTTCAAAAGACGATCAACGTCCAACGTGTGATTTCTCACACTCCCTGGTGAGACTTAAAAAAGGGACTGTGGATACTACGCCAATAAATATTGCTGGCAAGAAGAGACGATGATGCTTTTAGACTGATGTGAGTGTGCAAAATGTCTCTTCTCCTCGCAAAGTTTACTCGCTCTAATTGACACCACTTGTGCTAATTATACAGCCCGGGTTGACGACCGAACTCGAAAGAAAGATCCGACCCGGGTTGCCGCGCCGCGCTGCATCGCGTTAGGTGTTAATGAATAGACAGTTTGACGAAGAAATCGTTGATAGCAGGGTAGACTTCACGCTGATTCCATAATCGCTTCTTGATTATCCGAATATCGTTCGTTTTGTAAAGAGTTATCTATATTGAAGGTTTCTAACTATATAATATGTAAATATACACGACCGTGAATTGTTATCAATTGGTTTGAATTCTTGATCAGGCGGTATATAATATGAGCTCGTTCTCAATTATTTTATGTCGACATCAGGGTGTGGCATTTGTTTGGTCTTCATCTCCTCCTCGATTGCTCCACTCAAGGCCTCTCAGCTTGTCATGGGGCGTCTGTTCAAATTAAAGATAATATTTTAAGATATTCATACAACAGATATTACCTCATTTATATAGGTTCATCGGATTTATCTAATCAGGCTTCAGTAATTCTAACAACAACTCTATAGATCGGTATTCTATATTTTACACCTCAATGAGGCGAACAATTGACCAATTTAAAAATTAAGTTCTAAAAAGAAACTATTTAGATACAACTCTATATTATGTATATCATATATTATTATATTTCACTTCGTTCAATTTTATTCACTTCGTGATATATCTAGGAATGTGCAACATATAAAACGCCAAATGAAAACGATAATATATTAATATACATCGTTATAACATTTGACAGAAATATAAAGGATATACATATATATTATTTAAAAGAAAGCATAGTCATGGTGTCGAAAGCTTAGCCTATATATTATATACAATTAAAGAATACACCAAAGTTTAATCGTTTTGCAATTATTGATGAATATTATTTAGTCAAATTAATATGTCCAAAAAACTTGAATTATTATAGCTATGTAATTGTTATAAATGTATTGTCTATTTTGTACCACTGAAAATCAATGTACCTGCAATATATAATGAATTATTTGAAATGATGAGTTTGAATACATTAAATAACTAAATTAAAATGTTCTTATTCAAAGAAAATTGACCTCAATAGCATTAAATATAATTCATTATTTTATTCGATAACGTATTTCTTGGTTAAATATATATATTTTGGAAATAATTTAAAATCTATATTTTTTAGAACTACATACAGCTATATTTTACTAATTAATAGATTAATTCTCACAATTAATGAAATCAAAACTGTTTAACAAAATACAATAGTTGCAACAATTTTAAGTGAAACTATCAAAACAAAATTAATAGTGACACAAAAATCTTTTATATAAAACAACCAATATAATAAAATACAACCGATATCATATGAAATAAATTTCATATAAGCCATCGTGATATAACAAAACAATGCCACACATTATTGAGCTTTTTAATATTCTATTCCATCTTATTAACTAAATGTATCACGAATTTACATTTTTTATACTGCTTGCATCTTATGGATAATCTCTTTGTTTAATATGTTTTTCCGTAATTGCCCCAATGTTCCTTCTTATTTCAATTGTTCTTTTATGCGTTTATATGAACCCGTATTTAAGTCATTTAGAAAACATTTACAGTATGTTCCGAGGTTTATTAAAATTAATTAAAGGGCCTGAGTCTCCAACTTAGCAGTCAAAAAGCCAGAAAAAATCGGCGCTCATCTGAAAGAAAACAAGGAAAACATCAACTTTTAATTAATTGCCACACATTGCATCTTCCGTACTCACTATAGTTTGCCCCGGGGTGCTCTTCTGGCCATCTGTCCGACAGTGGGGATGGGATCTAGGTTCCTAACTACAAAGATCAGAGATACATACATCGATGTTGGTCGCGCACAACTGAACCCTGTTGATCGTTGTATATCTTCTCTGTCCCCGGTCGTAGTGGTTCGGTTAGTGGTGCCATGTTTTAGTACCACGATGGTAGCCCGTTGTAGGATCATCGTACCCTTTGGCACCCCAAGGCAGCCAACACAAAGTTATACCGGTCTATTCTAATCCCATCCCGTCCAAATGGTTCCACCCCACTGTGCCTCATTTGCGAACTCTGACGTTGTATGCCCATGGGCACAATTATCTTTTTGTCATCGTTCATTGAATATGACCTTTTCTTCTCAATCTCACTTTCCTTACATATCTAGAATGTGCAACTCCTTTTTTTGCGCATAATAATTACAAGTTTTTTCCAACATTTTCCTCTTCTCACTATATAATATAATTCGATAATTTCGAAGAGAACAGTGGTATCATGGCTGGCTTTGAGAGACAAAAAGTGTAGCGAAAAGACCTGTCAATAAAATATCGAATTTATAATCAGAACGTGCGACCTCTTGCTCTTTCGTTTGGTCAGTCATCGGACGGTTAGAAATGGATTTTGTTGACCTCTTGGGCGATCGTCTAAGATAAATATTATTTCTCCCCTCCTACAATCTCTGTAATTATCATCTGTTGTGAACCACGAATCGAATGCACGAAAAAAAGCACCACGCGGTAGCAACAAACTTTCAAAAATGGAGAAATGTTTGTAACTACAGATTTGTTGGTGTTATTATTCAACACATTTTTGTGTGAGAAATTATAATTTAGAGATAAATATAAAAGCGGTATAGCCAAACTTGCAAGCATTGAACGGTTATTTTAATATTCAGGCGCAAGGATTCCCTCAAATGAATTCATTTCATATATTTAAAATAACAAAAAGATATGTAATTGACAGATAGGATAACCAATATAAGGCTGTGTTTGAAACTGACAAAAAATTGGAATATCTTTTTAAAGAGTATATATTATAGTTAAGAAATTTACTTCATTGTAGGTTTTTTATTAAATTGCTCCTACGTTTCAATACCATTTCAAATAATCCTTTATTCGTAATAGGACTCTCTAAGAAAATGACCCAACAAACTTTTCAAGATGATGTTTCAATACAGATTTTCAATAACTAAATTTATATAAACCCAATTCGTGAGTCAGTATTAATTATAAATAATTTAAAAACGATTTTTTTATTACGAAGAATAGACTTTAGTGAATTACATAAATTCATTTTATTATAATGCATTTAAACTAGAAAACTTATTTAAAATCACGGATGTAATCTATATACATTAAACAATATTTGATTTGTAAAAATACCGCTTTTCGAGTAAAATTTTTCTATTTGACTCGAAATATGTTTTTCTGTTTATAAATAAATTCTTTTTGCAATTAAAACTATAATTTTTTTCCGGAAAATATTGATATATTTTTTAGAACCTTTTGATCAAAGATTTTAGGATATGTCGGCTAATAATTATTCTATTATAATATAATGTACATGAAAACCGTGAAAATATTTTTCTTCCGAAAACTTAATAAATTAAAATGATATATATACTCAGAGTAAATAGTTTTATACTTTCTATTTAATTTTTCTTTCTTCCTTTGAAATGATGCATACAAATTTCTAGTTGTATTACATTAATATCGAATATTGCATAGTAAAATACACGATTTAAAAATGTATTTAAGAATTACAATGCGAAGCATATATAAAGTGCGCTAAACGTAAGCTGAGTATTTTTATTCGGCTGAAGATTATACATTTTTCAGTCTATCTTTCAATAAGTCATGTATGTAGTTTAGTATTTATAATATATTTCATTAAATATCATTGATTATTGATGATGAAGTTTGCGTGCCTAAAATAGTACATTTCTTTATTTTATTTAAAATACACTAAATGAAAAAAAATGATAAAAATTAATTAAATACTTAAATTAAGAGAAATTAATATTAACGGACTTAAAAAATAAAATATATTTATTTAATTAATTAACAAGAGATAGAAATAAATATATTCTACATAATAAATAAATCGTATTATTTTGAAATTTTTATTAAATTAACATACATTTTTCTATAAATGTCAAAAATCAAAGTTCGATTATTATTGACGTTTACTTATATGTATTTTAAGATAACGCAATCAATAAAATAATAACAATCAGATTAAAAGTAAATAAATAAACAGAAAAGTGCTAAAATACATTACTTAATCAACATGATTATATATAATATAGTTTAACTTCCATAGTAAAATTATTGTTTTAGATCATTAAACATATCGAATTGGACGCATGTAATTCTGTCAAATGTTAAACAATCAAATAATATTATATCTAGATAATAAAAGCATAATTTATATTATTTTCTATTTTAAATCCAGCAACATATATTAATCTCTTATATTCTCCTGTAACTTATATTCTTAAAAATCAATATAATTCAATAATTACAATTACCACATGAAAATCTGTTAATGAAATCGATAAAAGAGAAATGGTTTTATTACAATTAGTAATCTATATTCTTATTAATACCACTAAATCAGTATGCTTTTTTTGCATTCGTAAAATCCAAAAAATCTTTATTATTTAAGCTCAAGACTTCAACCCACTTCAACATAATCAAGATTGTCGTCCTTATTTCAAGTGATCTGAGCGTTTCAAGTAAGTAGCTGGTTACGTATATAATAATTGGTTCTTTACTGCTCTCAACTCAGATCCAAACAGTAGATTTGGCTCCTTACTGGCAACGTGAAATGGCCTCTAGTTTATACTCGCGGTTGATTAAGGCTAATATATAAGGTAATTTACACAGGTCCCAGTCAAATACCGCGTTATTAATGGCCCCTGAACTTTTGTAATATATGTACGTATCGATAAAAGAACTTAAAATACCAAAGAGGATTGTTCATCCATGATGACTATTAGATTGTTCTATATT
Source organism: Invenusta paracnida (assembly GCA_036023295.1). NCBI lineage: Eukaryota > Metazoa > Platyhelminthes > Proseriata > Coelogynoporidae > Invenusta > Invenusta paracnida. Next base: position 15,711 of record JAYRBW010005563.1, on the reverse strand, counting down.
ATGTATAATTAATAGACCTTTATATTTAATAACATTAAAAAAGCAATCCAAATAGTAATAATGATATCATCTACTTCGAAAAGGTGATTCAGGACATTACAAGGGGATAGCATATGTATGATTTGTTATCTTCAGGTCGTCTAATCACTATTTAAAACACGTGATTATATATTGTACACCTTTGTGATACACAATGCTTCGTTTGCATTTGAGTAGGTAGACAGTCTTTTTTGATTAAAACTGATAAAAAGTAATTGTGGGTTTTCAATCACACCTAATTGTATTTGGTATTGTATAAATCTGCTCAATTAATTTGGTAATTATAATTTCGCTTAGCTCTATGGCTGCAGAGATTATAAACTTAAAGAAACATTTTTCCAAGCAAAAAACTAAAGAATTTAACGAAATATTTTCCAATCATATGAGTTCATATATCATTTAATTCATTAATATACTATTTATGTATTTATATCGAATTTTACAACAGAAATTCGAAATTGAATCAAATTATAACATAAAGTGGATTATATATCGACCAACGACTTTGACATTCCTTCAAGTTTAAAACAATCGATTTACCCATAGAAACTCATTGTCTCAGAGTAATAATAATGAACAGATTTGAACTCTTTACTTTTATTTCATATAGATGCAATAAGTTGCCAATTTTATCGACAGAAAATTGTATTTAATAATATTTATATGAAATATCCATTATAAATTATTTTCACGACTTATGGTCATTTTTCAACTAATAAAAAGTACCCATCGTTGTCTGACAAATGCAATATATTACTTTTGTACTTAAGACCCTGTATATATTATTGTTTAAAGGATTATTATACATATAAAAGCCTTTTAGGTATTGAAATAGTACCTAGTATCGGTTAGAATCAATATCATTAGAGTTGAAACTTTATTATATCAATACTCTATAATATACCTACTCATTTTATGTATTAATAAAGCAAATAGATATAGTTAACTAATTCTTTTAGTTAACATAAATACATTTTCCATGCTACTTCGCATATTGGAATTAAAGATAGGTATACATGAATATGCCATTTTTTTCTGTTATAAACATTGCAATTATTTAATGCGTGTATTCCTAGTCCCATGATATAGGTATTCTTGAACTTTGAATATTAAGTTAGAATTCTTTGAAATACTGAAATATTCGTACTTAAAACTTCGTGGAATATCTAAAGAGCCACTGAAAAGATGCAAACAAAGTGTAGCTTTCTAAAATACGTCTTCAGAAGTTATTAATCTACAATATTTAATTAACTTAAATGATTCAAAATGTCCTTTCTAAGTTTGGGAATCTTTCTATGGTTCAATCCATAGACTAATAATTAATAATACCTGGGATTCAAAAATAAAAACATTACATAAGAGAAGTTTTCTTGTTATAATGTACTAATTATTAACGGAGACAGCCATATTGTTTCCCTCATTTTCACTTGCTTAAATTAAGTGTCTAACTCGAGTAAATTGTGAGCTACATGTGGCTGTTCAAATGAAAGAAATGAATACACAATTTAGTTGTTATACTACTGGTAATAGGGTTTAGGGCAAAAGTAGTATGAAACTAATTTAAATATTAATTACGCAACTTTTATTGGTTTTTATGAATTTTGAGCTTTTTTTAAGGGTAGAATCTTTTAGCAATTTAATAGAGGGATTTCACTTTTACTAATTCTGTCTTCAGTTTGATACCCTTAAGTTTTTGCAAAGTATTATTTTAAGCACTGACTGAAAGGTTTAAAAGTTACATTAGTTTTATATATATACAGCAATAAATTATATATTTCAAACAACTTAGGTAAGTTAAAAATGTATGATAATAAATATTTATTATTAAATTTATTTTAATAAAACTATTTAATACTTTTTTTTAAACCTCATTTGCAAAATAAAACGATTTTATATTTATGAAAATTTACAGAGCAATATATGTACATTGTATATATATATATATATATATATATATATATATGAAATCAATAAGAATAAATTGTTGTGTTCAATTACTCTGTGACTGGAATCATATAAATTATTCAATACAGGCATAAAATGGCAATCTAAAATATTGTGTAATTTGCAATTGTAGTCAACATACATTATCTTTGTATGTATCAATTAAATAAGTTATGTACATTAATACTAACTAACTCATTGACATATAGGGAGATATTTTTAACACTTTCATAGAATACAAAAGCGCATTTCACCCCATTCAAATATTTCAAATATCCAAAAGAAAAGTAAATTAAAATATTGTGCATTTTTTTCCACCAAATAGTCCTGACAATTTTTGTTACCAAAAATATTTTTTATTCAAAAATAATCTCAAAATTAGCTCAGTAAACGCTCACACGAGTTTGTCTTGTCTGTAAGACAGGATCATTTTATCTATCGAGAAGTTATTACATTGAGCTTGAAAGAAGGGTTGAAAAATGAGGAGGTGGCCGGGGGAAGGAGATGGGGGAGGTTCGTTGGGGCCAAGAAGGATTTTCCTGAGCCTTTCTTTAGCGGCTAGGTGTGCCTCGCGTCAAATGGTCATGGCGCCCCATTGAGCGACTGGACGAAATTAAGCCACCACCCGCCTCGTATACAAGATCGGACAACTCCAATAGATTCTGTTGTGTTTATTTTATAATTGTTCAAAACGAAGAGCGTGGAACTGGTCCGAAGAGAAGCGTGGGGAGAGGAGCTGCAGGCAACCAGCGGGTGGAATTGGTAATTTGACTACTATACGGAGCGACGATTCCCACTTTTTTGGCCAAACAACAATTCAATGAAAAGGTATTTAGTGTCTCTTGCTTCATTCTCTCTTTATTCTGTTTTCATTTATTTTGAGACCCTCTCCAGTCATGCTCAGGTTGTATATCTGAATCTGTGTAAAGTCCGTTTGATTGTAATTAATTTTTAAAAGTCAATTCAGAAACACTCCATCACTCTCTGCTCTGTAGTTATCGAATTTCAAGAAAAAGACGGTGTCGGAAACGTATGCCACCTAAGGGTGTTTCGGACCAAATTATAATTGAGCAAGTTAAATTGCTTCACGATATGTTTTACCCCTCAGTAGGTATATTATCTCATTTTACTCTACGTTTATGCGTTATTTAAAATGTCAAGCAGAAAATCGGAAATTTAAAATGTAAAAATACAGTAAAATGCTTATTTTAGATAATAATTTGTAGGGAACATTAAAAAGAAACAGAATCAGAATATCACAGCCTAATAGTAATGAGAATTATTTTGAAAAATGTATCTATCAATATAATCACGCGATATACAAGATAATAAATACTGACGAAAATTGACAAACTTAGCTTTACACTACTGATTACAGAAACTGATAATTTTCCATTAAATAGTAAAACAAATTGTATATAATTACTACCACTGATTTACTGTTTAAGTAGTATATAAATAGAATGTTATTTTAATGTGACTTTCAGATATTACTAAAGAAAATCAATTATTTTATTATGATTTATTGAATAATGCACTACTGCTATGTACTATTTGTACACAAATACTTAATTTACTATATAACCATAGACAGGTGATCTGCAATTGGCTTATTTCAAAAACTAAGATTATAATTGAAAATCATAATCCAATTATCGTAATCGATAGTAGGAAAAATCATATTGATATGTACCTATTATTAAATGTGATTTCTCCATAGTAATATTTGAAAATTTTGATTAATTTTTAATTTTTTAATAAAATGCTTATTTAATTAAGCTTTGCCATAATATTAGCTTTACTTTATATACACACTTAATGTATATTATATTGATTAATTTCTATGGATTTTATCTTTATCTATACTACTGTTTACATATATATATATATATGTAAACAGTATTATAGATAAAGATAAAATTGTAGTTGTATATATATACAACTGCACAAAAAGGTCCAATAAATAGATTTTGGATCACAAAACCCAATCCTTGTTTTATATTTGACGGTATTTTATATTAATCCTTCTACGCATACGCTAAATAATTTCAATGATCTTTTTCCGAATCTATCTTCTGCTAACGCCTATTGTTTTCATATACTGTTTATCTGGACTGTTAAGCCATACCGGGAAGTGTTTGGACTGAGAAAATAAATAGTAGGCATAAATCCATTTTCAAACATTCCGAAGTAGAAAATCATTTCAGGTCACCAAAATCCTCATATATCGGTTAGTTTGCTAGTCATTGATAAATGACTTTTACTGCGAAAATTTACGGAAAATTCAGTTTTATATATTCTTATGTCTGGTTAAGATAAACTTAGGTCGGGTAGAATTTAGTGTGAATCGATTGTTACTTATCGCCTGTTTGAAGACTGTTGTAAGAAGAGAGAGTAGATTGGACATTATTCTATTTTTCGTAACTTGACGCACTCATCTTTCTCCGACATCTTGGATTTGGCTTCTGGTTTCTTAATCGAACGTCAGTTTACGTGCAAAGTACTTTTGTTGTCATCGATGCTTTACATATAGGCTCATGATTTCCTCTCATGAAATCTTCCAAAACTGTTTCGACATTTACGATGTAGTTAATGCCATATAACTTTTGTGAAATTGCATATTTCTAAATACATATCTATCCAGAAGATTAAAATCTGGTGAATATGGACGTTGTACCACATGAGTTACACCCTTATCTCGAAAGAATTATCGAATAAAAACTGGCGGTGTGGTCGGGCATTGTCAAGAATGTTTGATTGTTGATTACATACGTCGCCGTAGCAACATGCTGATATCTTTCAATAAACGTAATGTACCTCTCTAAATTCCCGGCTGTTTCACCCAGCTGAAATACGTCGAAGAGATAATCAACTCGAAAGCTACATCCAACGCTAATGGAGATTGTTTTGTCGCTGATTATAATAATTATTTGGCTGAATTATAATCTTAGACGATCACCATCTAGTCCAACAGCACACTCCCGTACTTTTCCTATTGGTGAGAGTGACTTTGAATATAACCAATTTTTCTAGACTACAACTACATTTTCATTTAAAGTGTCGATCCGTTTGTTGTCTCGTTGAACCCGTTAACGCTTATGGTCTTCAGTTCAGGAATGTCAAATCCAATGGGCACGCAGACTTTTCATGAGAAGAGACTTCCTGATGATATGCACTGTGCCGTCGTACTAGGAATATCTCGAGTTGGAAATATATTGCATAGAAGCAGAAGGATTATCTTCTATTAGTTCTTTTAAGGCCTATGCACACCAAAGCAGCGCGGCACGGCGCGTTGAAATTAATGATGAAAATTCTGAACTTTAAGCGTGTCAGAAATCAATATTAACCATGGCTCACTGAGATTCAGGAACTCAGTATACTGTCCTCCTTCTTTTCTGTTTATATGTAGATTTTCGCCAGAGAGTGTATCGACTTTTGCTGCACTGTGAAGCGTTCAGTGTAGATTGCACTTTAGACGTGCCGCCCGTTTCAATGTGTCTTCTACTACACAATAGTAACTAGTAACTTTAAACCGTTTAACTTTCAAAATCACATTTTTTTAGATAATGCAATATATTTCTAAATAGGGAAAGTTGCAGTTCAAGATCATTTCTTAAATTTCCCCATATCTTGGTTTTCCGACCATTGAAAAGATGGTTTCTTTACTGGAATCTCTATATTGTATGTACCTACTTGTATCCTTTTGATAACAGAGTGTATGCCCCGATTGATATACTTCAATTATGTAGAATTCTATTATATGTTTATATTACGTATCATCTCAATAAAGCATTGCATAAATATTGAAAAAGAAATATGGGAATTTTTGTTACATGTCCTAATTTAGTCAACCATCATCCATTTCTCTATATATAAAACTATCGCTAACGAAGAATCCGAGAGGTGAATTATTGTCACAAATTATATTTTAGAAATCTATAACCTTATACTTTTTGCATATTGACAACAGTAAATGGATTTACCAATTTGACATCAACGATTCTGATATAATAATGAACTACACTTGATATCAATCAGAAAACGAATTCAACAAAAAATGACTTTTTATTTCAAGAATTGCTCAACATTTTCCCTGTCGTTGCCACTTTGATCGCTGAAATAAATATATGCGTACCAGTATTGATAGCAAAGGGGAGCGTATTCTTTTTAGTATAACATGAAGTTGTCGCTCCTAAAACTGGGATTTCATCCTGGCTTGTTCTTTGATGTTCTTCTGCCTGCAGAATTGAAGAGCAAAACTACAGAAGAAAGAAGACGAGAGATGAAAAGAGCACCTTGACGCTCTTCGAACAAGACCCCCGCTTGTCTCTTTGCCCGCTTTACGCGCAGCAAAATGTCGGTTTATGTCACAGTGTACCTTTCGGTGTGTTGAGAAGCGCCGTTAACGTTGTTCTCTCTGTATATATATAATAACTCAAACTCGACTCGAATCGACGAAGATGCATGCTCATGGGGAAGAGAGAGAGAGAGAGGCAGAGAAAATTCGAGATGAGAAGTATATAATCAAAGGGAGGGAAGAGTCAAGAACGGAAATGTCATGAGGGCTAGCAATGAAACGCGGAAACAGGGTACAACTTCCTACATGTCTTCAAATTGGAGATAATGAGCATCTGCTCTTCGTTCACATTGTCCTTAGTGTATGTTGTGCACCCATTCCAATCCATTGTGTGACACTGATCTGCAAATAGCTTCAAGCACCGTACAACCTAAAACCGTATATTTTTTTTGTAACCTCAACTGCGCTAAATCCAGCGAAATGTCTATCGCATTGTTTTTCTCGGCCTATATACATGTATGTCGGCTGAAACTAAATGGTTAATTCCTTTGCTTGATTAAATAAATACCATAAATACCGTTCATATGAAATTCCACATTTTATCATAATACTATAAGCTTGTGTTTTGAAAATATAACGTTGGATAAAATTATCAATGTGCGAAGATTAATTTATTGACGATCAAGTGTATTTAATATATAATGTAATAAATCAATACAAGTTTCTTAAATAATGACTCCACTGCAAGAAAAATTGTTAATCGCAAAATACAGAAATAGTTTTTTACATTAAAAACGGCATGAAATAGGCATAAAGGCTAAAGCATATTTAATAATCTTTTCTATAAATGCACACAGATAGCTCAACGAAAGCTCTTCACTGAATAGAAAGCAATCATTTCGAGCGGTTAAATGTCGGTCAATATCAGAAATCGGTGACCTTGGAACTATGGAATCGCCTAGTGACCATCATGAGTTATTGGAGGAGTTGAGGCCATTATGACACATATCTACCTTTTGACGTAGCAGCAAGTTCGTTTAAAGTCAAATCATGACAAATTAAAATATATTATATTCCTGATTTAAGCATAATTACTAACTTACTCTTTTGGAATTCTCTATTTCATAAAGCAATTATAAAGAGTTTTAGCACTTATCTGTTTTATATAATACAGTTTTATACTGCTATCTACAGACTGAAGTCTCTCCGTGTAATAATGCTTTTAAGATTATTAATGGTAAAATGTCATTTCGTATATATATTTACAACTTTGACATATAAATCATTTTACATTAGGTATTTATTTATTTATTTTTAATACTTATACTTTATAGAGATTTAATTGATAATTTACAACGCGATGTATGTAAAATCAATAAGTGTTGAAATTCTGTCTATAATTACTCTATGGTCAATAATAATAGAATGTTGATACTTATTTCATTGTGGTTTATATCATAGAGTAATAAACATAGAAATTATTCAATAACTACAATTTGTATATAAAGTAAAAACAAATATCTTTGGCAATAATACACAGCAAAATAGTAGTAGAATTCAACTTCATACAATAATCTTGAAGAAAAACGACATCTGTATGCCAATAATTAGTGGGTTACATAATATTCCAGCAGAGTGATGCACAAAACGCTAATTGATTACTATTATATTACTGTTTTAAATCCAATAACCAATAAATTAAAGTTATGTAAGCTTAGATTTATTTTTATAATTATCATTTATTATATTATATAAAATCTGAGGTCTTCGAAGATAATATTTCATATAATATAAATCGATTTATACTATTTCAATTTACTCAATATGTTCATAATTGTGTGGGGATTGTTCTACATAAAACATCATAAATTACCCGACAGAAACTTTTCTTTAACATGAAAATCAATGATTAATTGTCAATTATTTGTAAAACATTAAAAAAAGAACATAATACCTTTATAATGTCTTTAATACTAGCATTATTTTGAAAAAAACATATTTAAATACTCCTTGTTTCAAGTAAAAATATTAAATAAACATTATTGTGAATAATCTACAACTACGTTTTTGTATTAGTCATTTGATTAAAGCCAGACAAATAATAATTTATTATTTTCATTTTGATAAACGCTGTATTTCCTTAACGGGTGCTTTTTATCTATTTCAATTGCATAAATAAATAAATAATACAAGGACTTACAAATTTTTTGCTCTTTGCTTTGTTTTTCCTTTTTACATAGCTATTTTCAAAAATGTCTACTTGACATTGATCTTTTTTACATTACATGAGCGTTAATGCTTTTTATATGAACTGATAAATCTCAACGCTTATTCTTCTATAATTCTTGATTTTATACAGAAATAATAATCCCTTTATCGATTTCATTAATAAAGTGTACTCAATAAAATAATTAATACAGTGCAGAGATTGCAATCATTACTAATAGACTAGAATGCTTGAATGACTGTTTACAGAAAGGGTAACTCTAAAAAATCTACGAACAAATCAATAATAACCAAATATATAGTGTTAAAAGCATAGAAATTAATCAATATATACTTATGAAAGTGAAACAAATATCTATGGCTAATAGTATAAATCAATCACACTTCGGTGGTAACAGCTGATATTACAACGTGCAAATGTCCAATATATTTCTCAATTTTTAAGGTTTTCATTATTTTATTGTATGTTTTGGAAGGTTTAAATGAAAGCGCAATTGCATTATGAAATAGATGGTTTTATAAAGATTACATACATATGTATATTAGTTATGACATAAACTAACTTCCATATACGTCATAATTCAATTGAATTTGTTACTTTTTTATCACCACTATTTTGCCAACTAATTCAAAAATGAGAAACCAAAACATCGATTACAATATTAGCGCTTCGTAGCAAATCTATCGATTTATAGATTATCATTAATAGTATATGAGTTTGGTTGAAGAGTATAAAGTATAGTATTTTTGTAAAAATCATTTTACAGTTAATTAATGACTGGCGATCAATATTAAACATATATTGAATAACATTCGTTTATACAAATATTATCACAAATTTGGAGTCGACTGACTATCTTGACATAATTCATTTTTAATAAGTTACTTTACAAAAGCATTTAAGCGGAGATAATTATTATTATAAGAACAGCATACAAAAACTATTGCTATTAAAAACTCTATATGTAATTACTTTAGATGGTGTAGCGTTTCAAAATACGATGCCGGAGACCACTTTTCCATCAAGTTGCCTAATTTCAAAAAGGCATTTTAATCAAAGAAATTCAATTTCTTGTTTTAAAAGATTAAAATAAATTTGAAGAAATTAAAATGATTCCTATCTTTATAGTATTTATACGCATCAATAAATGTTATGCCCATATAGCAAGGATTAGATCTATCCTTATTTTATGTTTATGCATGCTGATATCCCCAATATTATATTACTAAAACAGCAACATTAAAAATTAAAATCATGATCATTAATTTAATCACATAGTTCTTTTTGCCTGTCTTTGGCAGTACATGTCCAACATTTATTTTCAAAGCTATATCTAATATATTTTCATCTCGAAATTGAAAAAACAAAAAACATATTAAACTGATCTTCAAACATATACATATATATTTCAGATATTGCATTCATGCCACAAACGTGTTCAAATTGGTTTTATGCTGACGTTTTAAAGTTACATATTATTCATTATTAATAGCAATGAAATGCATATAGAATATAGAATAAAACTGAATTCTATGTTCATGGTAATAAACAATATATGCTTATAAATTTTCTTAAGGAAATCTTAAATTTTTACAAAAAAAAATCCAAAAACCTATTTGTATTGTTTATACTACTCCAAAGTAGTTATTTTAAAAATATACAAATAATACTATGATATGCTACATTAAAATAAACATTTTAGTACTGTATTAGTTGTAAAAGGTGTTCATATTTGATGTTGTATTTACAAAATAATATAAATTGCTGTGTATTTACTTTTACGATCCATTTTCTTCTTGTATTTTGTTATGTATTGTGTATATTGTAAGCAGTAATGAAAGATAAGAATGAAATAATTCACACCGTCAAGTTGTTTTACACTTCTTATTTTAGTTTTTTAATTAAATTTGAAAATCGGTGGTACATAAAAACATAGATTAAAATATCATACTTTTCTAGTAAATTTATTTTAAGGTAAATTGATAATATTGAAGCAATAATATCATACATATTATGTCGTCTGAAAAATATTATTCATTAAGTCAACAATATAAAACCAATTGTTTAAGTGTATATTTTTGTCAATTTTTGTCAATATTTATCATTATTACTTTTTAAAGATTTGTTACTTAATGACAACTTTATGAGTAATTAGTATATTTGACTTTTTCATTTACAATGATAATAAAATAGTTAATAATATTTCAAAAGCTCATTTGTAATAACAATAATAATAATAATAATAATTATATAATTATAATAATAACGGTATAAATTACCATAAAGTAATTAAACATAGAGTTTCGACTCATTGATTTCATATACATCGTGCTGCTTGTACATTTTTCGTCAATAAAAAATTGTTTATTTATTTCATTCGAAATATGATTCTCCAAAATGTTGTATTTAATATTTGTATATAATAAATTAATATTAAGTACAAATATTCAAGCAATTTGAAGTATTGTCTGTAAAAACAATTTATTGCCATAAACGATTCAATTGCAGTGAATTTTAAAAATATGTTTGCAATAGCTTTTGGGTCTCCTAATAGTAATATTCAATTGAATACAGAATCGATATTAGTTGAAACTCTTAATTTCTATACTATACCTATTAGACGCTACAATCCACGACCAAGAGCGTATGAGTGATTAGCTTGAGAGATGTTAGTAGTTCTGGTCATGAATGATAGGAGAATCAAAACAAAGGGACAGCGTCATAAAAAGAAAGCCAAGAAACGAGCTCCTCAAAAGCAAAAAGTTAACATTTATATAAAATGGTCGTCAATATCTAATTTTTACAATGCTTACTGTTAAAAATATACATAAATATATATGAAAAAATAACTTGTGATACCTACATCATATATTTAAACTAGCTAAACTGGAAAATTCATAAAATAGAAAACAAAAATTATGAAAATTTCATGGATATGGTATAAATTGTATTATTTTTTTATATTTTAAATAAATAACTATGTATGACATGCGTTTATGGGAGTTTATTTGGTTTTTGTTTCTTTACCAATAATTTTTGTTCGTATTTTTATATATTTTACAGTTTAGATGTAGGTACATGATACTTATATACCTACCTATATATATGTATATATTACATCAATGTATAATTGTCGGGTTTTCGAAAACAAACTGCATATATGTTGAACATTTGAAGGTTTTTAGATATTTTTTAAAGGGATCAATTTTGATTAAAAAAATGCATCTACATTATTATTGTTTTCTATTTTGGTCAGCCTTATTGATTGTATTGACGTTTTATAGGAAGTTTTAAACTATTTTTGCGTAATTTCTATACAATTGGGTAGTATTTAGAAAATATATAATTCCTTTGGAAATTAATCACATAAACGATACCTTATGCAATAATATTTTTGTATTATTTCAGGATTTTGTGACAAATTTAAAGTTATTATTTAGATTTTATGCATGAAATTATTCTTTAATTTTAGTATTATTTAAAAAAAAAATGACAGTGTCACAAAAACTGAAAGCCATGAAACGAGCTCCTCAAAAGAAAAAAGTTAAAATGATATTGATAAAGTACAATCAGTACATCGAAGAAATTGATATAAAAATGGTTCCAAGATTTATTTGTTACAATGCTTGCAGCTTAAAATGTATAAACTAAAACAATATAGATCAATAAGGGTCATAGGCATAAACTGTAAAATTCATAAAAATATGAGAGAATAAATCATAAAGGTATAAATTATTGCATAAAATATGAAAATATGACTGAATAAATATTTGGTAAAGTATAAACTATATTATTTTTCTATGTTATACCAATCGTCTTACTTAAAACTACTTTTTTTTTGTTTCATTACATTCTTAAAAATGTACCATTGACAAGAATTAATTCAATTTAGAGATCTTTTACATATTAAAAAAATTGCTTTTGAGTGTTAAGGTGAGAGTCTTGGACAGATAGACTATCATGATAACATAAAATTAATTAACTGGACAGTCAGTGGCTTAAAAGCACAACTTTCGATTGGTATTTATAAGTCTGTTCACGTCAATAACTATATTTAATATTTCAAATGCACTGTTTTACTTTGAATCGTGTTTAACACGATTGAAAATGTTAGTTAAATTTAAATAACTTAATAAATAAATAAATAAATAATTATTTAAATAAATATTAAATAAATATATTTAAATATATTACATATTTATTTAAATAAATAATATTCTTATTACATAAATTGATTAACAATGATTTTTCAGAAAATTTGCATTATGCATTCTACTACGTCCATAATTTAAATATTACAAAAATTCGAATAGATACATTAATAGAATACTTTACAACAATTTTATTTCAGCATCATGTTTAAATAAATTTGTAATATACAATCTTCTACTTTACAATTAACTGTAAAGTCCTCTTTTCCTAAGACATGTTATCTCTTTCTTTAATCAGGAATCAGCTTTAGATAAGTGGAATGGAAGTATGTAAAATGATTACTGTTTCAAAACAAAATTATATAAATTCTTTATTTCTTGAATTGAAATTTTGTTAAAATACATTTATCAAGAGTGTAACGCGCAGAGAGCACCTTAAAATCTTCAAGAAAGAGAACCTGTTTTGTTCCAATAATTTTAAGTCGCTCTAAAACTTAAAATCGCTTACTGCATGATAAGGCGGTTGACAGTAAATCTAGTATGTTTTAAAGGGAAGACTTCTTAAAGTATTCCAATTTGAAATCAAATGTGACATTTTTACAAATAAATAAAAAGTTGAACTTGATTTCAGAATATTTAAAACATTTATCAAAATTATTTGATACCTTCATATTTAAAATTTTAAATATTTAATTGAAAATAACATTTTATTTATTTCAATTATATAACAAGTCTTTATTGGTTTATACATTATTTACATACAACAAAAGTCTAAAATGTAAATATATACACGTAAATATTTTGCAGTATTTAATGACATTCTTATAAAATATTCAGACTAGACATAATATGTGCAATTTGATTGCGACTAATTATTAATGACGACTTATTTCGTACATCCTCTTATTTGTTGCATTTGGTAAAATATTAATTTACATTTGAAATAGACAACCAGATTTTACATTAAAAATACTTGGTTACGTGCTGGAGATTAACCAGAAAACCAACCTCATAGTCTTTGAAGTATATTAAAAGCAGTACAATAGCAAATATCACTCAATAAAGCCAATGAGTTTTAAAGATCGCAAGCTTTGGTCAACAACAATAACACCATCATGCGGTCACAAGTGATATTTACCACTATTTAATTTTATGAAGTACTTTGGACTGTTGTGTCGTTTTTAATGACCCTCTCACCAGCACCATCCTCTCTTCACTTGGATACAAGGCTATACAATACATCATATTTATGAGTAGTTATGTTATGTAAGTATCTTAAGCTTATGTACTATTGTCTGAAATAGCTCATTCAAGTATAATAGTAGTTGCGTTAAGTTGCCTGATCAAACTATCTTTCGCAAACCACAAAACATCAACACACAGCGTTTTATTGGTGAGTTATATTCTTTCATTTATATATTAGATAATTTCCAGTGATCATAACATTTATATATATAAGTAATTTAAATAATTATTTCAATTTCAAGATTTTTAAATATAGGTTTCATTAAATTGAGCTTCAAACATATTCCACAATTATTTTTAGAACAAAAGATTAACAAAAAATACACATTTTTGTAGTAATATTTACGTCTAAGAAATTCTTCTTATATTTCCAATGTGCCTATACAACATACATATAATAATGTATTGAAATCGATGCTGAATTAAGATAATTAAAGTAAAGAACCATGGTCTGTTAGTACATTCTTCAAATTTTGATTGAAGATGATTTTTTTGAAATAAATATCGCTTTGAATTACAAAGTAATGCCATTTTGAAAAGTAAAATTAAAATGATAAATGAAATTGTATGTAATAATTTGATTGACTTCGAAAATATATCGATAGCATGTTCAATTTATCAAATCCCGCTTTTACACCTATTTATTTATGCCATCTGAGCCACAGATTAAGTTTGGATGTACTATATATACTTTGTTTATCAACAGTTCTTTTTGGGAGGACAGTAAGAATATGTCTCTTATCGAATGAAAGTAGTTAATTATCATAAAATGAAGCAAACTCTTACGTTTGAGACTATTTAAGACTCGTATATATGGCAAATAGTTTGAATAATTAATGTGTACCAACTATTAAATTCTATATCCTAATTATAATTATTATTAGCCAACAAAAGCTAAAATGTGTTAGCACATCCCATAAAAGATTTACAATAATCTTAAAATGTAATGGCAGTTTAAAAATGTTGTTTTACTTGAGTTAACTACGCTCAGTGTTCTTAATGAGAGGTATGTAGATCAATTTGCCAATATATTCAGTATCATAAGATGTTTCCCTTTTTACTGTATTTTAGCTATTAATTGTCAATTATTCTTATGCTTAACTTTTTTAAATAAACATATGATCAAAGTAGAACTAAAGCAATTTTATATCGAAATTAAATATAATTACTAGTTAGCTAACGTAAAATAATGTTCTTTTAAATACATAAAACTGTTAGGCTTATTTTAATTTTAATGGTATTGAGCAAACACACTTTATTGCCATTTTTGATAAATAAAAATATCAACATTTTTCTTGAATACTTTATAATGTTATTGTGCTTTATATTCTTTCTTCATTATGATCGCAAATTTAAGAAAATGAATATTTTGTACTAAAAATCATCAAAACACGAATAAAAACAGTTCTTAAAATAAGACAGAACTATATGTTTTTACTAATATATCTGTTGTACAATACTTTTACAATTTGAGGAAGATTTAAAGAACAGTAAAAGTACATGCTATTTGCAATTACTTCATAAATGAACCAAGGAATATAACACATACATTATTTACAAACAGCTATGAGCATAAAAAGGGGAATCCTTTAAAATCATTGAGTCGTTTTTAAATAGTAGCAGTTAAATAATTCCACATTTTATAAACAGGCCTAATGTACGTATGCTGCTAGCTTGAGCAAATTTTCCATTTAAGATTGTTTTAAATTGTTTATAGTTTGCAATTATTTTACTCTTAAAGATAATATTCCTTGACGTGTTCTAAAGTTTAATGTTGTTTATAATTGTTCTTGTTCTGTGAACAGGGC